>JAXIVD010001998.1:2500-27500 GCA_036785275.1 Cancer borealis | reverse complement strand
GACTGAGCGAAGGGTCTGGGAAGCTCCTCCTCCGTAATGATGTATCTAGAAAATTACTTTAACTATCATAGAATGGATTATAGGAAGTATATGAGTTTTTGTGGCCCACAGAATAGTCTACCTTCCATATCAAATTACCTGAGAATCACTGGTAACCTTAGAGTTTACAACATCAGGAACTGCTAACGTATATTCCAGAATTATAAAGTAAATACCTTTGTGTTCAGGTGACCAACCTTTTGCTGGAGCGCTTGCCTGTGTTGGTGTCATCAGGCGACCTTGAGGTGCAGGAGCGAGCGTCATGCATTGTCCACATTGTAACCTACGTGCAGAAGTGCCACAAGAATGGAGATAAAGTAGGAGGTGATTTGGCTCACCTCATGACGGGAGAACTTAACCCAGTGGCTCCCAAGGCTCAGAAGAAGGTTCCTCTCCCAGATGGGTGAGTGTTAACACATTCAGGAAAGGTTAATAGATTTACCTTAATGCTATTTAATGTTAATTTTTATGTAGAAGGAGAGAGAGAGAGAGATTAGTATCTATAAATATTTTCCTTCTGTCCTATATATATATATATATAAAAAAAGAAAAAAAATTAAAATGCAATGTTTATATAGTGTTTGATATTATAGTAATGATAAAATTGAGTCTATATTCATGTTCTTTATCCTTGAAAACCTGTGTATATAAATTTTCATGAGATTCTGAGACGTCAAAATTTTCATGAAATTTCCAATTATTCGTTAGATGGTAGATTCTACTGTATTTCAGTTTGCCAATGTTGTGGAATAGTAAAGAAATTCAATTTTTCTTTCTTTGAAAATGACCTCTTTTTCTTCCTTCAGCCTGGACTTGGATGTGTGGATCAATGACCCGCCCTCTGAGAGTGAAGACGAGGAGGATGAAGCATATAGGAAGGATATCTTCGTAAAAGCTGACTCCTCTTCCAAGCACAAAAAAGAGAAATATGAGCCATCAGAAGAGGAGCTACAAAGAGTATGTATAGCATTCACTTATGATTTAATTTAGTAACAATTGAAGGTTTTTCTAGATAAAATAATTGTTGCAAAATGGCTGGCTTTATATGAATGGTAATCGGTAATATATATATTGGTATGGTATTTCATTTCTTTCTCATTTTCTTTTTTAGTTACGAGATGTACGCAAAGCAGAGCAAGCCAGCAACCCATACTATGTGAAATCCTCATCCCATACAAATGCTTTAGCACCGCACCTTGTTAAAACAGAAGACATACCCATAGAAAGTTTATATATGAATGTTCCTTTGAAGATACAAGGTAAATTGACAACCTAATGATGTTTAAAATTCACCACAAGAAAGCACTGCACCTTCCCATTGAGTTATACTGGAGGAGAAATATCATGGTTATTTGCATTTCCTAAGCAACTAGGTCAATCTTTTTCACTACAATATCTGGATTCTTTACTGAGGACAAAGCACACTAGATACACCATGACTCTTCCAACATAACTCAATTGGGAGGTATCAGGGTTTTTTATTTGCTATTTTTAAGCCTCATCTGTTATGACATCCACTCTTCATGCTTTTACACATTTTGAATTTCCAATCATCAAATACTTTCACATAAAGATTCCTTTAATTTCCTCACCTACATTTATCATCTTTTGAGGTACTCTATCCGTTTAAAACAGATGTATTATGTTTGTAATGGATTGCAGGAAGTGTTATAAGTAAGGAACATCATTGAGTTTAGATTAAATTAAAAGCATGAGCTGTGATCAAACCTTGTATGTAGTAACTAAGTAAATTCATGTGTGTACACGCACACTCATACACTTATTTATACTTCACATGCTTTTCACCATTAAGAAATATATTAATTGATTGTGATGATTTTTAGTTACTAAGTAGTATTATATTAACTTTTTTCTTCCTAAATCTCATCAGGTATGACATCATTAGATAAATATCAAGTGGTTGATGGTTGGCAAGACTCTAAAAAGAGGCACAAGAAACAAAAGAAGCGCAGCAAGAAGAAAGATCGTGCTGTTTCCAGCAGTGATGAGGTAAAACATACATGCACTGTTAAAGGAATCATTATTGTATTTATTCAATGTTTATGAAGTAGGTAATGAGACCAGTCACATTAATATTAATGCAAAGTCCAATGAAAAGTAAAGAGCATTCTTATTCTTGTTCTTTATCTTGTATTTGCAGGAAGCCCCTCCAATGCATGTAGTAAATAGAGATGTAGGTGAGATGCCAGAAGGAGCTCATTACTCTGATGACAATGAGGCAGATGAACGGCCTGAGGATGACCCACACAGAGCACTGGACATCAATTTAGATGAGTAAGTATCTTCATTTTTTGTACATTTTGGTTTTTCAATGACTTGATAATTTGATATTAGATTTATTGTTCACAAGGAGCTATTTATCTTTCATAAGTTGACAAGTAATAATAGGACATATGTATATTGACAAAGGTTGAACAGCAAAGCGGTTATAGTGGAGTATGAAAGGAAGGAATGTGAGAAACTGAGAGGCTAAGATCACAGTTGAAGAGTGAGAAAGTGTTAGTGAGGTATTCAAGGTGGTCAAAGGTGCAGTGACCACTAGTTATTTATTTTAATCTTTACACAGAGTTAATTCTAAACCTTTAAATTACTGTTGAGCCCTCCTCTAGTGATTCATTAATACTTTGATATTTTCTTTATTATCTTTCTATAGACCTTTAGCTCCAAATGAAGTTCTACCAACCAGAAGCCATTATGAAGCTAAGGCTCGAAGAGTAAGTGATGAAGGAGTAGCTCCTTTGTCTTCTGATGCTGCAAACCGGAAAAAAATAAAAAGTAAAAAAGAAAAAAGGGAAAAGAAAGAAAAGTCCAAGAAGGCAAAGAAAGAAGAAAAGAGAACAAAGAAGAGGTCTAAGGGTGATGATAATCTCATTTTAGACTTAGTAGATCCACTTCAAGAAACATCAATAGAGGATACAGAGGCAGCTACCCATGTAAATGGAATTAATGAAAAGGTCAGTAATGCATTGAAAATTTTCTATGACCATATTCAAATTTAGTGACTTTACCATAGTCTTCACCCTTTTTATTGTATTTATGCTGTGCATTTTCACTGTGTATTGTTGCCCTAAGAGTATGTGTATATGTGTGTGGTGTTTTCAATTTGCTAATGATATATGTAAATATTATAATAAGATATTGGACATCTATCTCACCAGGAAGCAGATGATCTAGATTTCTGGTTGTCCAGAGAAGATACATCTGCACCAGCATTACCGGCAGAAAAGGATGATGAACCGGTAGAGTCAGATATTCACATGATGCATAATGTTGAAACAGAAAAGGTAAGATAAAATGAAAAACTTTCTTGTTCCCAATTTTTGCATTGCAAAGCATGTCTCATACACTGTCAGTTCTTGCTCTTACTGTCATAATTTTCTAGTCACAGGTAGAAATTTCTAGTCTTTTATACAAGAATTCCTTTTTACAGTCAAAATCCAAGAAGTCAAAAACCAAGAAGGAAAAGAAGACTAAAAAAGAAAAGGATAGATCAGAAAAGAGAAGTAAAAAGAAAGAAATGCAAGCAGAAGAACCTGAAGTATCAAGTAGAAATAGGGAAGAATATGAAGAAGCTAGTGGAACTGTGTCCCAAGAACCGGAAAGGACACAGCCTCTGCCATTCCTTAGATTGCTGGCGGAAGACTCTGTGTTAAGGATGGTGAGTACATCAGGGGCATTATCTTCAACATTCATATACTAGAATGTTGGTAAGTTTTAGCATTTAGTTAATCATTGAAATCATCTTCATTCTAAGAGAGTGGCTGTTACTAAAAAAATAACTCGGTGTAATTCACCAAGGTCTTGAGGATCATGTGCTGGACTCATGATTTGCCTCCTGGAGATACCTTAGAACTCATATAGACTGACCTATGGATAAGACTGTAGTCTTATCCATATCCCATCCTCTTGCTAAAAGGAGATATGGCTTGTTCATGAAAACAAATTATTATGGACTTTGTAATTTTCTGTGACTGCACCAAATTTTTTCCCCAGTATATTGCTTGTGATGATAATGATATAAATTTTAATGCTGAAATGTTAATGAATTATGGTTCCTCTGGTGCAGGTGTATAGCACAGCAGCCATGGATGGGATTATGAGTGAGGTTCTGGTGTGCATCAAGTTTGTCAATCTATCATCAAACCACATTAGCAACCTCCAACTCAACCTTCCTGACTCCGGTACACTTAAGATGGTCCGCATGGTAAGTGGTGTTGCCGTACTCCACAGTGTGGCCTGTTCTTAACCTAGAGTAGAAAATATCTTGAACACAATAGAGAAGCTTAGTCAAAAATACACACAGTCAGAAGTAAACACAGTCACACAGTCAGCAGGACGCTGTGTTTTTTTCTATTTTTAATTGTGATTTTCAATCACATTTAAATGAAACCCTGAATGGCAAATGGATAAATGTAGAGGGATGCTTTTGTATTTATAGGTGTTGCATCATTTATTGAGTAGCACCACTTAGATGATAAACAGAGACTAAAATATGTTCATTCTTTTCCAGGATCCCCAGTCAGATATAATCAGCTTCCCATGGAGCCTGGAAGCAGACGAGAGTAGGGAGGCTGAACTTTCCTTCACTGCTGAAGATGTCACCATTCCTCACAAGCTCAGGGGCTTCCTATCTTATTCTCAGGTAGTTTTAATGGTTATTTATTGTACAATTATGCTAAGCTCTTCAAAACACTGGAAAATGTTCTTGTTTATTATTTGATCATTTTATGAAATTTTCACAATTATAAAATTAATGTACACTTTCCTCTGAGAGGAGCATGTGGCATGACGAGATGGGAGGGTGCGAGCAATGAAAGCATATATGAAAGATGTGGTATGGGACCTTGTATAAATGGAGTGAAGTGTGGTGTAGTGGAATGGGTGAAAATAAATAGTTTGAGGTTGTTTGGTCATATGGAGAGAAAGAAGAGGGAAGGGCTTGTGAAGAAAGTGTATGTGAGTGGAATTAAGTGTCCTAGGTTGAGAGGAAGACCAGTTGTAAGACGGAAGGATATGGTAAAGGAGTACATGCATCAAAGTAGTGCTTACAGAGGAGGAGGGATTGAACAAGTAAGGAAGGAGTCTTTGGATAGGGAGAGATGGAGGCTCTTCTGCCATGGCCATCCCCTTTGGGGATATTTCGGGATGGAACTAGTCATCAGAAACTGTAGATAGATAGATAGATAGAATACTCTATTGAATTTGAAACATCATAGATATTATATGTTTGGAAACATTTTAATTAGAGGTTTGCATTTTGCATAATTTTCATTTAACAAAAATCCATGTACATTTACAGGCTTATTGTCCTGAACATAGTGTGTTGCATAGTTTTAATAATTAATTTGAATCTTTTCTTACATGATTTTTAGGAAGGAGGCAGCAGCGAGTTGGGTGTGCGGCTTGAGTTTCCTGTTATGACTTTCCTCTCGGGTAAAACAGCAAGTCGCTCCACCTTCACAGATCTGCTGAGTTCAGGCCAGCTCTCTGCAAGATCTTCCTTCACTGTGCCCAATTGTCAGCTGTCATTTTCAGAGGTAATATGGTTATGCTTAGTAATGCCTTGACATAAATATTCTTTGATATGCTGTCTATTGACTATAATCTACTCCTATTCTGTTTTATGTTTTAAGATACTGGAAGAAATGACAAGAGGAGGGAGTTTGGCAGTGGTGGAGAGTGTAGACCAAACAGCCTCGATATATGGACGCTCCCTGCATGGCCACCACGTTTGTGTGCTAGTCAAGTATCAGGTATAACATATATACTCTCTTTGTGGCTCATAAAACCTTACTTATATAAAACCTTGCTTGTAATTTTGTACCACATGCACATATTTTTTACATTCTGTTGTGTTCCAGACATCAGGCCGGCTGACTGTTGATGGAAAGAGCACTGAGGGAACACTGCTCTCCAATGCTCTGGATCATCTGAAGACAACTCTTATGCAGACTAAGTAGTATGTCAGCTGGAAGTTGTACAGCATTCTTAATGCATTCTTAATACTTGTATTTAAAGTTAATTAATGTAAATATAAATTACATGACTTATACACATGCTTTTATTTGATGCTCCATCATTGGTGTGTGTGTGTGTGTGTGTGTGTGTGTATGTGTGTGTATGTGTATATATATATATATATATATATATATATATATATATATATATATATATATATATATATATATATATATATATATATATATATATATATATATATATATATATATATATATATATATATATATATATATATATATATATATATATATATATATATATATATATATATATATATATACATATACACACACACACACACACACACACACACACACACACACACACACACACACACACACATACACACACACAACAATAACAACAACAACTAGGTAAATACACACACAACATATACGAGGAATGCTCTGCTTGACTAGACGCAATATGTTAAAAGTACTTCATTGAGGGTGTATTGTAAAAAAAAAAATTCTAAAAAGAAAACATATATGTATCTTGAAAGTTTTATAAAAACTATTATTTTTCAGTTAAAATTATATCTAAGGCAGAATGTGCCAAAGAAAATTTTGTCTTCATTACAGAGAAAAAATATGCTTAACTTGCTATATACGCAGTGCTGCTATGTTCCTTAATGTAAGCAATCATCCTTACATCCTTTATCAACATTATTACTCCTAAGTTTGTTTATTTATTTCTCTTCAATGCTTCAGAAACTTGACTATAGGAATACTGTAAGGTTACCAATACCAAAATAAGTATGTCCATTCAACACACAGACTTCTTTTAGTATTCAAAGTTTCTGTTTAAGGTAGGAATTACACGTTTGCTTTAGCAGCAACAGTGGCTTGTGAAGACACCTTGCAAACAAGTGTACCAGATATCAGGCTGATCAGTGATAATATTGGGCAATTTTACTAATAGCTATATTTCCTTTTCCGTCGGTAAAAATAAATGGATGCTACATAGATTGCAGGGTTGAGTTTATTGAAGAACTAACATAGCTTCCAAACTATGTTTTGGATTCAGTGTCACAGTCATGTGAGTCCAAGAATAAATCAAAGCGGCTGCTGGTAAACTTTCTAGCTCAACAGAAATAACTTTTTTTCAACTTACACAGTCAGTGAATTTAAATGCATAAAAAGTAAAACTATTTAGACATTGTCAAGCAGTTTGTGTCGATTTGATGTTATGAATAATTGGAATGAATACTTGGGAGAGAGAAGAGATAGGAGCTTGAGGATGAATCTTGTATATATGACACCACCTCGTTAACTCATTTTTGATCTTGTGTATCCTATAAACTGTGTTCCTGTTCATTTGTACAAATCATAATCAGTTTTTCATGTCCATGCCATAATTGTCTCATTTCATGTAACAGAGTTGATGTCAGGGATTCTTTATGAAATGTTTGAAGAGGCTTTGGACCTAAGATGGGTGGCATACCTTTTTATAATACATTTATACAGATAGATGATGTAAGTAAATATCATTTTGATTCAAGTTGAACAGATGAATAAAAGATGTGTATTTTACAGTAATAACAATTGTGCATATGCAAGGTGGCATTAAAAAAAATTTAATTTAATTTAATTTATAATGCAGAAATTTAAATGAAATAGAATAAATAAATGATACTCTTACAAATGCGCTCACTTGTCACTCACATTCAACCTTCCACTTTTTTATTTGTTTATTTATTCTTTAGCAATTTCCCTACAATTTCCAGCATGTTCCTTAAATACATATGTATAGGTAAACATACACAGTATGACTCCAACAATTGATAGTTCATGTATATTTGATTTATAATTATAATTATAATTATAATTATAAATCAAATATTTGAAAAAATAGTTGAATAATCACTGCCCTTCCACCCTCATTTCATTGTCATTGTCATTACAGAACTGAATAGTAACAAGCAAACCAACACTGCCTCAACTCTACTAAGGAACCACATAGCTGGCATTATTGAACTCTGTAACAACTAACAATCTAATGGCATCCAAATATCATGGAAAATTTTTGCTTGTCTAATAATGCACCAAAAAGAATCAATGGTAGAGTAAATATTCATTGTATCTTGATGAGATGAAGGTTGCAACTGTGATTGTCACAACAAAGTCTTTTGTTTTATTTTAGAGATGTATAATATAGTCTGTTCAGGTGACAAAGGGCTGGCCCTATTATAAAGGTGGAACCTGTATTTTCAAAATTAAGACGATGACAATGTAGTTACTTGCTGCCACCATAATTTGCTATTGCATTTTTCTCATAATCTATATATCTGTATATTCAGGTAAAATCCCCCTTAAAGGGGGTTAGCTAAGACAAGGTGTTAGGGTTCAGGTTGACATTACTCTTCCCTCCCCCCTGCACCCTGTCTTTTTGTAGGAGAGAATACAGAAGAGGGGCTTCCCAGACCCCTCGCTCCGTCCCTTTTGGTCACCTTTTATGACCCACAGGGAATTTGGTGGTAATATTCTTGCAGCCTCTACAAGTTCAACACATAAGAGCAACAAAGTGTAATGTGATTCATCTTGCATAATAGATGCTTGATATATACATGCCTATATGGGAAATAATCATGTTGATTTAATATACTCTAGAAAATTGAAGGAAAAATAGTATCGTCGAGAATACTAACCATTCACTTGTTTGGGAGATAGCCAGTCATGAAAAAAAAAGATATATAGTTTGATACTTATTTCTTGAGAATGCTCATTCATGATTTTACCTTGAAATTTTAGTTGTATTTTATGATTCTATTATTTTTCTGAAAATATAAATAAGTACATGACAGTTTTTTATTTTTTATTTTTTATTCTATTTTATTAATTGATTTATTTCTTTTATATCAGTTTCCATGAGATTGATGACATGGATAGTTGTCCTCATCCTAGGATTGAAAAAGACTTTTCTTATATAGCCTTAGGTATGTGATGATGATGCCATCAAGATAATAACAGTACTATTGTAAAGTGAGAATATTTATCAGTAATTTCATTTAAAGAAATAATATAATATCTTAAAACTTAAAATATTTTATGTATTATATTCATGAGACTGATCACTTTTTATAGTTTTTAACAGTATGAATTTATAAAGAAGTGCAATGTTTACTAAGTTTCATTCTTTGTTTCTGTGTTGTAATTCTTGATTAAGAGTACAAGTGTTGACATGCAACATTATACTCAAGAAATGTGAAGTTACCATTACCTACAATGCAACCATGATTATTGATATTCTGGCTCTGATGCCACTCAACACATGTTACGTCTAGAGCCTCACTCAACCACCCATTCCACTTCTTTATGCAGCTTGTGGTACAAATACTATTTCATTTAGTTTTAGTAGGCAAGCCTTCATTGTCCTAGTTAGTGCCCATATCAGAGTTATTGTTACACTGTGTTAGTTATTTTCTTTGTGCTACATTGTTATGATGAGTATTATTGAGATTGATTTACTTTATCTCTTGATGTTATTTTTTGTCACAAATTTGACCATTTAGAATTGTCAGCTAGCATCAAAACTAGAACTAGAATATTTCCCTCCTATGTATTCATATCCGTGCTATTTTTATATTTTCCCTATAAAGAGAAATTTTAAAAAATTGTAAGGCAGGATGTTCATGACATGCAGTTGTTATTATAGTGTGTTTAGAATGACTCTAGATAAACACTGCCCTTGAATGTTGGGCCTGACAGGATGGTGCTGTTAAGAAATTACAGGTCAGTGTGCATTCCATTTCACAAAGACACTTAACAATTCATATCCTATCATATAGTTCAGTATGAACATTCACTTGCTATGGTTTGAACCTAAACACATAAGTGTAATTGAAATATTTTTTTGCCAACAAATAATTAAAGGCCTTCCAGCAACAACCAATCATTCACATTCATCAGGAATGGGTTAGTGGACGGTACACAATCATACACTGATCCAACACTTACATTGCAAAGCAGTAGGAGAACCAGTCCTGTCATTCAGTCACAAAACTGAAAGTTAGCAATTTTTCATTATGTTGACTTCATGTGCCTTGAGAGGACAGATGCGGGGTATTCCAATAAGTTTATCTGAGTTAAGTGCAGTTTGCTGTATAATATAATAGCCAAAGATTACCACTTAAAAATACCCAGTCAGAAGCACAAGTATGACATCAGTTTTACTTAATCAGTGCCATGAGGCCACTGTTACTCCAATTGGCAAATGATTAAACTGGGATGTATAACCAACATCTGTGTATTGCATAAAAGGTTTTGCTGTACTTTCACTCGGCAGTAACCAATTGGAAAACAGATATTGCATCTTGGGGTATGTATATGAAATTTGATCTGTCATTATGCAACAAACACATGCATTGTCTTATTTTTAATAAGTACATTGAGTGCATTTTGTGAGCTAATTATTTAAAATACTGTAATATTGAAATGACAGGTTTTATGAAGAATTGTTTTGATTTCTTGGTTTAGAACACTAAGGTGCTTTACATATAAAACCCTTCTAGAATGTTTTCGCACATTGAGCTGAACATCTGCACTGTCAGTATGTAGCTGAATTATTGAACTTTTAAGTTGCATGTTCCTAGAAGTCTTACAGAAAATAATACAATGTTTCTTGATATTTAATAAGCATTAGTTACTAAAATTTCAGGATTCTGTTCAGTTAGGCAACCCAAAATTTCAAACAGGTATTCATTATTAATGTTACATTCCATTTTTAAAAATTTATACCACTAATGAATCTCGACGTACTGGTCTTAAATATAAATATTTTTAAAATTGTGCACTTTTGAATAATTTTTTGAATGATTGATTTAGTATTTGATGTATTGGTTATTGGGGTCCATACTCACCATCTAGGGGTGAAGCACATGTACACTATTAGCATTAGTTTATGATGAATTATTAATGAATGCATAGTTATGTGTGCATTCACTATTCAGGGTAATTTATTGCACGGTAATCAACTTTGTTTCTGTGTTTGCGGATCTTAATGAATATATCCCATATATTTAAGATAGTGCTTTAGAATGACCAGAAACATAACCAAAATTAATGCAATAGAAATTGCTATATGAAGATCTATTTATATGAAATGATGTGGGTGAGTTGATAGAGATGTATATAGATACTCATAGGCGAAACAAAATGATTTGAAATTGCAGCTGCCTTAGAAGGGTGTGGCTGAGGTAAAGGCAGCAGCCAGGTCCAAGGGGTGGCATGGGGGTTGGAGGAAAGACTGTTGAAAATTGATGTAAATATATTTCATGATAATGATTCTCTTTATTTCATCCTGTAAAAATTAAAATTAAAAAGGATAGCACCTCAAGAAAAAAATCTAGTAAGTACAAGAAAAATATTGTTATAAAATCTATAAAGATAAAATATAAGATTATGTTAATGTTATAGCTTCATAACAGAAAAAATATAATAAAACCAGGTATTACTTTGTATGTATAGTACTGTTATTGTTAAAATGAGCCATGATCAATCCTACTTTTGTTCCTGGCAATATAATTTTACCATTTACCATTATTTTGCTATCATTCTGGCTTAGTTTGATCATCCATTTCCAGTCTCATTGCCGGTGTGGAAGGGCTTCACAGATTGTGGCCCAATGCTATGATGGACACCTATTTCATCTCTACAGTCTCGGATTTCAGTCTCTGGTCTAACGAATTTTTGTGTGGCCTTTTTCTTTTTCTAGTTTAATTCCTCCTCCACTTACATTCGGCTCATTATGGCCAGTTATGAAAATAAAAAATCAACAGGTGCATTGGCGAGTTTATCATAACGAATCATCCAGTGGACATCCCTGGCTTACAAGGACATGTCACCGACCTTGATTCTGAGAGCAATGAAAACGTGATTCAAAGATGTGGCATGGGAGTGATGTGACCTTGTGCAAATGGAGTGAAGTTTGGTGTATTGGAATGAATGAAATGAATACGTTGAGGTGTTAAGACAATAGGCGAGGTGAAAGGAATCCTGGAATAAATGTGGTACCCTAGGTGTAGAGAGCAGATAATTTATACTGAGTAAGTTCTTTTTCATCTTTTTTCTTGTTTTCTGTCACAGGATATGCCGCTACAAGGACTTGTCATGTGAGGAAGCAAAAGTGACTCGTGACATCAAGACTAAGATCATAAAATTGTTTTGGGTTGATGATGATAATGATGTTTGACAAAAAACACAAACCAACTTCATGATAGGAAAAACAAACACTAATACATAGCTGTAGAATAAATTAACCAAATGTTAAAATAAAACATTGTTATAGTAATCTCAAAAACAAAATAACAAATAGATAAAAATGAAGTAGTACTGTGACCCCGAGAAGCAGACAGAGGGAGGCAAAAGTATGTCGTGTAAACATTGCACTGTCAACACACTCACTCAACACTATACTCCCTTCTCTTTCTACCTTGGCTCCTTCCTCCCTTCACTTCTATACTATTCCAATTCCATCCAATGAGGTAAGTTCGTGTTTTCTTTGGTCAATTATTAATAGTTGAATTAATGATAGTGACAGTGGTGATAAGGAATCACGTGCCGCCACAAGACAGTGGCTGAGGGTGACGCCTTGTTCTATCTAACAGGAAGGAGGTGCTGGTTCCCTCATCCTATGCATTCAATAATCTATGAAGCCACTCGTATGTAAGTATATTCAAGCATGTAAGTTTATACCCTATTGGAAAAACAATTTATCGGTAATTATTAAGGAAATGTGACTTTTAATTTCTGGGTATCTATACGCCTTATCTCCTTAATACTATTCCTCATATCTCTTTAGTAATGCTCTAGATTTCCTGCGAATTGTGAGGGGAAGATAACCTCAATATAATTATACATGAAGGGAATTAAATAAAAGTATAGCAATAAGATTAATGCTTGTCGTCCTTAATGTAGTTATATACTGAGGAAAATCTTACTTCAGATGTAAAATAGATGCCTTAATAATATCCTTGTATTACCCTACCATTTCTACATTTTCATTCCTAGATTTGAAATCAATGGTAAATTTTTGGTAAATATTTGTAAGACGACCCATTTGATATCTCCTTACCTTTATAATGCACTGCAATTTCAACCTCAGATACTTGTTCATATCATCTCAAACAGTTATGCCGCTGAATTATAGAAAAAAAAAAACGAATTTTTCTTTAAGGTTACGTTAGATTTAGTTAGATTTGGTTAGGTTTCGGTATGTTAAGTTATGTTTGGTTGGATTTAGTTAGGTTGTTATGTTATGTTATGATAATTTAGAAGCTTTCAAATGTTTTCTATGACTAAAAGTAGGGTGTTGTGCAAAAAAATAACCTTCCTAGAGCTGCAGTTTAATAAGCCTAACCAAAATTAACCTAACTAAACATAAGGAAACCCAACCAAACCTAACTAAACTTAACATAACCTGAAAAAAAAAAAAGTAATTCAACGGCATAACTGTTTGAGGTGATCTGAACAAGTATCTGAGGTTGAATTTGCAGAGCATTATAAAGGTAAGGAGATATCGAATGGGTCGTCTTAAAAATCTTTATCAAGTTTTTTATGCTTGGTGTAGAGGAAACAATCCCACTAAATTGAGCAATATTTTGAGTGGTTCTACTAATGTCCACCGAAGCATGTGTCCTGCTTAATTTTTTTGCCGGGAGTCCTTCGTTTCACCGACAACTAATCCGTTTTATTGTTCCAATGTGAAAATACCAGTGAACTTGCTACCTCCGTGCAAAAAGCCTTCCGCTCAAGCTCGTGCTCGTTGAATTTTGCCCAATGTGATGCTACCTTGAGAATAGTGTCTTTTTTATTATTATTATTATTATTATTATTATTATTATTATTATTATTATTATTATTATTACTATTGCTATTACTACTGTTATTATTATTACTATAAGTATTCCACTGTGTGTATTAAGAAATGTGAGTCATATGAAAAATATTCCTCTAATTATCATTTCCATTTTTTAGGTCATACATGAAATAGAGAGAGAGAGAGAGAGAGAGAGAGAGAAAGAGAGAAGAGAGAGAGAGAGAGAGAGAGAGAGAGAGAGAGAGAGAGAGAGAGAGAGAGAGAGAGAGAGAGAGAGAGAGAGAGAGAGAGAGAGTGAGAGTGAGTGAGTGAGTGAGTGAGAGAGTGAGAAAGAAAGAACGAAAGAAAGAGTAAGAGAGATGGCTGCTGATGATCGTGAGTTGCTTTGCCTCTCTGATTCCATGGATGAGGATGATGACAAGGATCAATCTAGGAATGAAACTATAACGGAGATTGAACCTTCTTTTGATTCCATAACAAAGGTAATAATTCTAGTACTTGTTTTTAGTATTGTTTTTTATCTCTTACCTTCATTATCTTGTTCTTGTTCTCCTTCTCCTTCTTGTTCTCCTTCTCCTTCTTGTTCTTGTTCTTCTTGTATTTGCCTAGTTATAGTTGAGTGTAGAGCTTATAGATGAAGCTTTGTCTAGAATGAGAATTGGGCTTGGCTGGTGGTAGTATATCCAGGCTGGTCTCAGAGATGCTGAAAGTAGCTGTAGTATATATATAGGGTTGAGGTTAGATTCATTCTGATTTCAACATTATGATTAGTGATAATAGAAGATAGAAAGTAAGTCCGATGAAGTTTATTTGAAAACATCAGAGGGAGATAACAAACCCATTGTTTTCTAGTGAACTTTATCAGTACAATAATATCTGTTATTGTTACTATTGAACACTATCTGTGATTTGTAAGCAAGAGAAAGGTCATACAGATTTAGAAGAGTCAGCGATGGATCACCAATCAGGTGCAAATAATCTAAGTGGATTGATCTCAGTGTTTACCAGTCAGGATAAAGTTGAAGAAAAAGAGATGGAATCAATCCCTGTTCCAAAACGGAAAAATCTTAAGGAATCAACATTTCAGCTTAGAAATCATAATGTAAGTGTTTGTTTATTTATCTAATTATACAGATAAAGAGCATTGCTCATACTGTCTCGTCTCCATATCAACCTGCATTTTTTTTTTTTAAATTCTTGTATATTCATAGCATCAATTGGTCGTCCTCCAAAATTATCTCTGAGTTTTACAATAACACTTGTTAATGAAATTGATCTGTTATTCACTGGCTGATATTCACTCTTCCAGTCCCAAGAGGAACTTAACTCTCTTTTTATGAACTCATAATGATATAATGTATCTTTTTTGCTAGTTATTTACAAAAAATTTTCACTATCTTATTTGAGATATCATCTTGTCCTGAAGCTTTTTGGACATCTTCACTTTTCATTATCTTCCTTACTTCCTGTATATCTAATTATATTTCTTCCAATATTGTGTCCTTTATCCCACCATCTTTTCTTCATATCCATTTTTATTGTAAATGCCAACTGGAGGCATTTTTTCATCCCCTCGGCCTGTTAGTGCATCCTCGTGTACTTCACCATCTACTATTTAGTCTGTCTATGTATCCGCCCCCTTTATTATTTTTCCATTTACTCATTCTGATTTCTCTTTTTGTATGTCATAGTTTGTTTTCTCTTCTATGCAGATCCTTTATTCTCATTCTGGCTATTTTATACTTCTCACATAAGTTTTCTCTTTCTT
The DNA here is from genome assembly GCA_036785275.1 of Cancer borealis. Classification (NCBI taxonomy): domain Eukaryota; kingdom Metazoa; phylum Arthropoda; class Malacostraca; order Decapoda; family Cancridae; genus Cancer; species Cancer borealis. The sequence continues at coordinate 11,836 of JAXIVD010001998.1, read as the reverse complement.
TTCTTCTGCATTCATTCTATACTACTTTCCTATTCCTTCTTGCTAATTCATATCATGTTAAACCAATTTTTTTTTTCAACTTCATTACCTTTTTTGGTAGCTACATGTCTTTTAACTTTCTTCTTATAGATACGAAGAAATGCATCCAATTTTTCTAGTGTACTTTTTGTGTTGTTTAATAGCTTATCAAGTCTGTTTCTACAAAATATTTTCTCACTTTGTAGAGTCTGCACCACTTGACTGAATTAATTTTCTTGGTGTCTCGGGTTGCAGGTGATCAATTTTAATTTACTTAATGACAAATGAAAAAATCAGTGAGCCTTTGTTAAGACTGCAATGTGAGACCCTGCACACACCATATACACAAGCTGACCGCTTAGTCATTTCCTTCCTGTTGTATTTAGTTAGTTGTAGGCAGGATGTGAGTCTGGCCTTTGTCTCTTGTTTCAAGTTTAGTTTAAACTAGTTTAGCCCAAGCAAAGAAGGATTGAATTAAAATTGAACCGTGTAGATGGCTTATCTTATTTTCAACCAAGTTAAGTTATTCTGAATTACTAAATAATTTTAAAAAATTATTCATATTTGGGAAGCGCAATGATTAATTATAATGAATGGAGTGTTCTGAAAATAATATGATGAACTACTGTGAGAGATTGTCCAACAAGTAGAATCAGAAAAAGACTCATGGTTAAGTTTGTTTAATACTTTGCACAACAGGAGGTAGAATGCCAGTAATTAGTCTAAGGATGATGAGGTGCTTTTCAAATGACAAAGGCCAAGTTATGTAAACATGGAACATAACATTCAACATAGAAATTATCATTATATGCTAAAGACCAAGGTATGTTCAAGTGTATATTTCACATAATGATTTGCATGTTTTCATTTTCAAGGTGGCAGCAGTATCTGCAGTGCATTCCAGGGATACAGAAGTAGATACAGATGTTCCAGATGGTTGTGGCGGTTCATCTTTGAAGGTCTCACACACAGGAGATGAGGATGACATTGAAAAAGTGGGCAACAGCATCTTCTATGTGAACAATCAGCTTGAGAGTCCATGTGACGAGGATCGTGGACACCTCAACGTACTTTCAGCTGCCTATGAGGTGTGATTTCTGACTGCATGTCTCTCTTTCTCTGTTGGTTTATCTGTCTCTTTTCTCTTTATTTTAAGAAATATATTATATTTGGTGTTAATTCAGTTATTTTTTGAAGTATTAAATGACAAAAGTAAAAGAACGTAAAAGAAAAGAAATTTGTAAGCATTGGAAATATTGAAAATGTTGATGCATATACAGTGGTCTTTTTTATTCTTTATTTATACTCGGGTCTCCACAGAGCCTTGATTATGACACATGTATCAATGCTGCCTGGCTGGATGAAGAACGCACAAAGGGCTACACGTTTGTGGTGAAGAAAGATGTGGCGAGGTGGATAGTGGTGCTGGTGGTAGCTGTACTTACGGCACTTGTAGGCTGCAGCATTGACATTGCCATTGAATCTCTTTCCAAGTTCAAATACACCTGGCTGAAGACATGTATCCTTATCTACGTGTGTGTGTGTGTGTGTGTGTGTGTGTGTGTGTGTGTGTGTGTGTGTGTGTGTATGTGTGTGTGTGTGTGTGTGTGTGTGTGTGTGTGTGTGTGTGTGCGCATGCATGTATTTACCTAGTTGTAGTATACAGGGCCTGAGCTACACTCATGTGGTCCTGTCTCTGTTTGTCCAGTTATTCCTTTAGTTGTTGTACATTATTTGCCATTATCACCTCTTCATTCAGTCCATTCCAAATATTAAACTTTTTTGCATTACAGTGGTAGGATAAAGATTGCAGCGTGATTATAAGAGGTTCAGTGTAGCATACCTTAACTCACTCTCAGACACAGACCTTGGAGTGGAGCAGGAGGCTCTTATCATTCCATATCTACTATGGATAACACTAAATGTTGTTCCAACGCTTGGTGCTGCCTTCCTGGGATCCTATGTGGAGGTTTGTGTATTGACCAGGGGTGCATATTCACGGTGTGCTAGGTGTGCGCCACACACCCTCAGTCAGAGAGAGAAATGCATGATAGTTATAAATAAATTCAGCAGTAAGTGGGAAAGGATATTTTTCTTATTGTTTTTAGCCCTGTTATAATATTTTGTATTATAAGTGTTCTGTAGAAGCACTGCACACCCAATAATCAATTGTATCATTATGTAGCATAGCACGTATGGTGGAGTGGGAGGGCAGACTGTTGAATATATGGAGCTTGGTGTGCGGCTCTACAAATGCACACTATTTGCGTTCGTTTTTGGTGCTGATAATTTATATTGGCTAGAAGGTATAAAGTGTCTTTGCCATTCATTATATGAGCATAATTAAGATTTGCAAGAATTATAATATAGTATCTATTATGAAACCAAATGTTATTAAGTCACTTAATCAGAAATAAGGATTGAGTGCAACCTAAGTCATGGACTCTCTTACCGATGAAACAACAGAAGTAAGTTGAGTTGCTAAATAACCCAAGTTATACGAACTCAGTTTCATTGACGCTTGTGCTGGGGGAGCACGTGCATTTCCCTTGACTAGATAAATTACTAGTTGTGAATTGTGAGTATATTGTAATTATTATTGTGTTGCGGTGTTTGCATCTTAATGATGGCGTTACCATGGCGATGGTAAAAGAGGGGAGATGGGAGTGAATGTGACATTCACTCCCATCTGCCGGCGGAGGGATACGAGAGAGGCAGCCTCCTGCTGCTATGCTGGTATTCTTAAAAATATCTTTCCCTTGAAAAGCGGCTACGCTGGTATAGACTGTATTTGTGGTTATGTGACTGGTATTAAAGTGGCTCATATAACTGTGATGTAATAGTGGCTGATAAGACAGTGTTACAGGGGATGGACACATGTTGTGGTGTTGTGTTGTAGTAACCTATGATTTTGGCCATGGTAGAGTGTCCGTGAGCTGTGACAGTGACCTTGAGGACTGCTGTGAGGTGTCAGGTGCCACATTATTACACCACCAGGGAAATGTGTTGAGGGGAGCCATTTGAGGCTGAGTGGCCTCAGTTTGCTCTCCATTGAAAAGATCTTGCTGACTAAAGTTAAACAGAGAGGCTCTTTCTATGAAGTCATGAACAAGTTTATATCAAAAACACGAAGAATATATTTGAATTATAAGTAATCAGGTATGTCAACCACTCAACTGTGTAATTTAGGTGGTAAGCTTAGCTAATCAAAATGAATAAATTTAATTATTCTAAGTTTTCACAAAATTTACTTTATTTTCGAACTAACTATGAATAACTATAAAATTGTAATCACACACACACACGCGCGCGCATGCGCACACACATCAGTAATTAGGTATATGTTAGTTATGGACAGAATCACTGTTCAGCACACCCAGTGACAGAAACCACCATACGCCACTGGTATTGACCTACTTGTGTTTATACTATAGGATGCGTGGATCAGATGTTTGCAGTAAGATTGGTGTGAGAGAAATATTGGTGAATGGTAAGGATGTGCTTTGGGCATTTATGGATTTAGAGAAAAGTATGACAGTGTGTATGTGTGTGTTGTGCTCCATATACAACTATAATTAATTACACCGCATACATGAAATGAACACTTGTTATTTCCTTACAGCCAGTGGCAGCGGGCAGTGGAATTCCTCAGGTGAAATGTTATTTGAATGGTGTCAAGGTGCCTCGTGTGGTTAGGATCAAGACACTTGTCAGCAAAGTAGTCGGGGTGATCCTGTCTGTGCTTGGGGGCTTAGCAGTGGGCAAGGTAAGTGTGTGTGTGTGTGTGTGTATTTACCTAGTTGTAATTTACAGGGTTCGAGCAGGGCTCATTATGTCCTGTCTCCATAACTATATTTATCCAACTTTTCCTTAAATGTATGCACACTGGTTGCTGTGACAACTTCTTCACTCAAGCCATTCCACATATCCACCGTTCTATGAGGAAAACTGTACTTCCTGATATCCCTCAAACACTGACTCTTCACAATCTTCTTAGAATGCCCTCTTGTTGTGTGTGTGTGTGTCTGTGTGTTGGTTTAACTTAGTTGGAATATACTAGAAAAGAGCTATGCTTGTACTGCCATGTCACCATATCTGCTGTCATCTAGTGTATGTTTGTGTGTAAAATTTACCATGGTCTGCAGGATCACGTGCTGGACTCGTGATCGTCAGCCATTACCTTCCCCGTAAGAGTTTGTAGAGACAAATCTATACGACAATAGTAATGATAATAATAGTTTATTTGTATGCAACGCCTAGTATAACACCTGTTCTCCAACAGCAACAGAGGATCCAACACCCTTTTTCTCCTCCCTAGGAAGGTCCCATGATCCACTCCGGTGCAGTGATTGCTGCAGGAGTGTCTCAAGGCAAAACCACATCCTTCAAGTATGACTTTGGTTTCTTCGAGTATTTTCGTGAAGACCACGAGAAAAGGGACTTTGTGTCAGCTGGGGCAGCAGCTGGTGTGGCAGCAGCATTTGGGGCACCTGTAGGTGAGAGAGAGAGAGAGAAGAGGAGAGAGAGAGAAGAGGAGAGAGAGAGAAGAGGAGAGAGAGAGAAGAGAGAGAGAGAAGAGAGAGAGAGAGACGTTGATTTATCTTCACTCTGATTATATACTTGTACATACAGACACATCAGTAATAATATTTTATTCCTTATCCCTTCCCACAGGTGGTGTACTGTTCTCCTTGGAAGAAGGTGCAAGCTTTTGGAATCAAGCATTGACTTGGCGTGTCTTCTTTGGTGCCATGATGTCTACCTTCACCTTAAACTTGGTGCTGTCAGCTTACAATGGGGTCCCAGGTGAGGTGAACTGGATGGCACACACACCCACACATATACTCTAAAAATTAAAAGAAAAAGATAATTATGCTGATATGAATCTAACATGTTTCATTACAGGTAAACTGACTTTCAATGGACTTCTTAATTTTGGAAAGTTTGATGATCTAACTTATGAGATCTGGGAGTTTATCCCTTTCCTGCTGATGGGAGTGATGGGTGGACTGTTGGGAGCCCTCTATAACTTCATCAACTTAAAACTGACCGCATTAAGGATGAGGTGAGGCTACTTTTGGTACTTACAATCAAGATATGGGAGACTATATGGTCTAGACTAGAGAAAGGAGCAAGATTGTTCATCATTATTGTTTTGAAAGGAAAGTTCAGATTTTTGATAGAGGTATTGATGATTACATTTGAGATGAATAGTACATACATGCATTATTGTAAAGTAATTTGTACAAGTTTAGCACTGTATTTATTTTGGTTGAATCCTTAATTGACATGTTTATGAATTCTTCTCGTGATAAAATGAAAACCAACTTCTTAATCTATGCCAAATTGACAGATACATCACACGGCCATGGCAGAAAGTGGCCGAGGCAGCTCTAGTTGCATGTACTACAGCCAGTGTTGCATTCCTTATGATCTATGGGTTAGATGACTGTCGAAAGATAGACCCAGATCCAGAGACAGGTGGCGGGGACCATTACCCTATACAGGTGAGTAATGTTATTATTCCATAAACTGTGGTTATTCTTGTTTGAAGATGGATAAATTATCCAAGTGGTAATTTTTGGTAATGCCAGGCCTAAGTCACCTCCTTATGTCACCCACTAAAACTGCATCAGTAAGCTTACCATTATAAGTCGTGTGGTTTGAAACTACCTATAAGTGATTAATGGTAATGACAAAAAGAAAGTTGTACAGTAATATAATTTTATCTATCTATTATATCAATATTTTTTTTAGTGAACTCATCATTATTACTGTTGTCATCAGATGTTCTGCAGTGAAGGGGAAGAAAGTGCTGCTGCTGCTATTTGGTTCCAAACACCAGAGAAGAGTGTGCGCTCCCTTCTTCATGATCCTTCTAGTAAGCCTTGGAGGAGGATTGAACATCACAGAATCTTTCTTTCAGTTCATCATTGTAATCTTAGTTTGGAGTTGAAAAAATGTAGTTTTGCAAACTCTTTGTCTTCCCTTTACTTCTGTAATTCCACGCCTTTCTTATCCTCTCCCACTTTTCAGAATCGTTTGAGTGGCTCACCCTCAGTGTTTTCTTTGGCTGCTACTTCTTCCTGGCCTGTTGGACTTATGGGCTGGGCATTCCATCTGGCCTCTTCATTCCCACCTTGCTTTGTGGGGCTGCTTGGGGTCGCCTCACGGGCAAGTTGATGACCCTTCTTTTTCCTGGACAGGTTAGTTACTATACAGACACTCCTCCGCTTATGATGTGGTTATTTTGCGACAAATCTATCGTAACTAAAAAATATCACTTCGTAAATGAGCGGTATATACATATGTATAGACCAAATCTACTAACAATTGTTGCAGTTGCTGATATTGCTGTGGCTGTTGCTGCCGCTGAGGTGGCTGGTGGTGGTTTAGCTGGTGCTGTGGCTGTTGCTGCCGCTGAGGTGGCTGGTGGTGGTTTAGCTGGTGCTGTGGCTGTAGCTCTATTGCTGCAATTCCTGCTATTGCAGCTATGACTTACTGCTGTTGTTGAGGCGACTGCTTTGTCTGATGCCGTTGTTGTTGTTTTTGTTGCTGCTGGTACTGTTGTGGCTACTTTGGCTTCTGTTGCAGTAGCAGCTGTTATTCCAGTTGTTGCAGCTGCAGTGGCAGTAGCAACTGGTATGGCCGCTGCTATTGCTGTTGCTGTAGTTGTTGCTACAGTAACTATGGTGGCTGCTGCTGCTGAGGGGATTCAGTCTGCACCTTCTGTTGTTAGGCTGGCAGTGGCTTTGTTGCTGGAGCTGCTCCTGCTGTGTGCTGTGGTTGCTAGTTGTGAGGCGGCCATGGCTGCCATGGCTGCTGCTGTTGCTACTAAGGTGGATGTTGTAGCAATTGAGGAGGCTGAAGCAGCTGCTGCTTTAGCAGATGCTTTGGCTGCTGCTACTGCTAAATGTTGTTGCTATTGTGGTGACTATGGCACAGCTGCTGTAGCTGCTACTGCGGTTGTTTCTGCTATTGCTGGAGTTACTGCTATGGCTACTGCTGCTGCTGTAGCTGATGATGTTGAGTTGGCTGTGGCCACGACTGCTACCACTGCTGTGATTGCTGCTGCAATGGCTGTGACTGGCTGCTTATGTGGTAGTGGCTGTTTCTGATTTTGGTGTAGTTGGTGTTGCCAAGGCTACTGCTGCAGGTGGTGCTGCTGTGGCAGTTGCAGCTTCAGTTGCTTTGGCAGGTGGTGCAGTGGCTATCATCACCTACTACTATAGTAACCACAATTCCACATTCATTGCTTCTGTTTCTAATGCCACCTACCACCATCACAACCATTATCACCCTCAATGCTGATGGCAACATTATAAATATACTTTTGTCATTGCAGACCTGGCTGGATGAGGGGAAGTATGCCCTGGTAGGGGCTGGTGCCATGCTGGGTGGTGTTGTACGCATGACTCTCAGCTTAACAGTCATTCTGATGGAGTGTGTTGGGAACATCACCTTTGGTCTGCCTCTTATGATTGTCTTGATGGTAGCCAAATGGGTTGGTGACTTTTTCAATGAGGTAAGCAATATGAACAGCTGGAGTTGAGGAAAAGAGGAGAAAAACAGTTAAGCCTAAGTAATTGTCTCCTTTTTCTCTTCTCTCTTCAACTGTGTTTAGTTGCATTTCTTTTGATCTTTCCTCGTATGTTAAATCTTCCAATTCTGGCACCATCTTAGTCGCAATTCTCTGTATTCTTTCTAATTTCAATGCATGCTTTTTCTTGTGAGGGGACCATATTACTTCTGCATATCCCAGTTTTGGTCTAATTATTAAAGTTATAATTTTTCTCATCATATCTTTATCTAGGAAATGAAAAGCTATCCGTATATTTCTTAGCGTCATGAATGTGGCACAAAATATTTGATTCTCTTCTTTTTTTATTGAAGTGGGAAGAACTCAGTTGTTAATGATATCTTCAATTAATATGTTGATAATATGCATTATCTATATTTTTGTTTTATTTTTCAGGGTTTATATGATATACACATCCAGATGCAAGGGGTTCCTATCATGGCATGGGACGCTCCCCCTCTCTCCAATAACATATATGCCAGTGAGGTGAGTTTTAGCTTTCATATCTTAGGTTTGTATTCAGATGAAGCAGCAGAAACATGTGGTTATGCTTATCAAGCTCTTATTGGTATTGGTATGTCTGTTTGGAGACGCACAAACGCACACACGCAAACATGCACAGATACACATGCGCACAAACACATGAGCACACATGCACTCACACGTGTGCACCACGCACACATGCAGTTACAACAGCTAGACAGCATGAAAGATGGTTAAAGGATATTAAGAAAGTTAGTTACTTATATGGAAATTGTTATTTCAAATGGTCAAGATATGCATGAATTTAAAGTATAGAGAGAGTAGATATGGTTTAGCTCAAATCATTTGTATTACAACCCAAACAGACAGGCATGTAAGGAGGTGTAAGACTAATCACCATTACCTTACCACACCCTCACCCATTTACCTCTGTGACTTCCTCTTTTAATTTTGTAGGTCCTGAATCGTCCTGTTGTAACCTTATGTTCTGTGGAGAAGGTTAGAAGGATTGTTGATGTCTTGAAGTCCTGCACATACAATGGTTTCCCTGTAGTGGACTCCATTCCATCAGAGGAGGCGGCAAGAAACTTCAAGTCTTATGGAACCTTGCGTGGCCTCATACTACGTTCTCAGTTGACTGTGCTGCTGAAACATAAGGTGAGCGATATATTTCGGCTGGAATGTAGTCAAGATTGGATACAAGGGCAATGCAATTAGATAAGAGTTAAGATAAGAGGTTTATGGGTTATGATAATACCAACATATCTTCATCCCAAACAGGTATTCAACGAGAATGCACATGTATGGGAAAACAGCAAGGTTGACATTCACCTGTTCCGCCAGTCATATCCACGTTACTTCACACTGCAGGAAGTGGATGTTTCTGAAGATGATATGGAATGTACTGTTGACCTCAGACCATTCCACAATTCCTCTCCCTATTCTGTAGTATCGTGCACTCCTCTACCACGTATGTTCAACCTCTTCCGTGCCTTGGGGTTACGGCATTTGGTGGTGGTAAACGACTGCAATGAGGTTGTGGGTATGGTAACACGAAAAGACTTAGTCAAGTATAGAGTATGGAAACATAGAGGTCAAATGGGATTAGAAGAGCTGGTTATATATGGTACTGTGACCTAGTGTGTATATGTGTGTGTGAGTGTATGCGTGGTTTATGAAAGTTGTATTATCTCTCTATTTTCTGCATTGGCTTGTGGTGGCGGTGGTGGTGTTCTATTTATCACAGTAACTAGCAG
>JAXIVD010001997.1:58781-66281 GCA_036785275.1 Cancer borealis | reverse complement strand
TCCAGCTGCACCACCTACACCACCTGTTGAGTTCCATACTCAGAGTAACTTGAAAGTTAGTATTACTGTGGATATTTGAAATATAGTTGTCATGAATGATATGTTCTTTAATTATAAATGTGAATAATTATCAGTGTTTAATTAGTCTTACATATATACACTTTTCTAATTACTTTCATCATTTTCTACCTTAGGAGTCATCAGATAATCAGTACAACAGCAACAAAAACAACAATGAAAATAGAAACATCTGCATGAAGGCCAGTCTAGCTGATGATGATGCCCTGTCATCTGAAGCTTCAGAACCACATTCCACTCCTCCCTCCTCAGTCTCCTCAGTCAGTGATGACACAGTAAGTGATAAGTGATGATGTACACTCACCCTTTCACCATAAGTACTTGTACCTTGATGAAATCATTATTTCATGGAATATGAATACAGCAAAAGTCTTTTGATCCAGTCATTGATAATCACAGGTAATCTGGCACCTCCTGATGCTTTATTTTTTTCTCTGGGTGGTTGATGGGTGAACATAAAGAATTCCCTCCTTCCCCACCCATGCAACGTCTAAGTCATGTACCTTTAATCTCAATACCTCGAGAACTGGGAGTACCAGAGTAGCATGATGGTTGTTGTCCCATAAAGATTGTCTTTATTATCAGTGTTACCAACACACTTTCTTACAATGAGCCATGGCAAATGGATGTAAAAGACATTCAAGGGAAGGATGGTATGGATCAATGGAGTTCTATTATTATGTCTAACTCACACAAACAGAAGAAACTTGTACAATTCCTATACCATATAATTTTTGTAGTACTGTACAAGGATCAATAAGTAATTTGATTTTTTCTGCCCCTACACCAGTAATTTGTTTATGATTGCCTTCAGTTTTTCTCATGAATCATTAGAGCTTACATCATATGTGCTCAGCTAGTGTGTTTATTATCAAAACTGCTTTTCATCAGGATTCTGACCAGGCCGTTGACATGAGTGAAGGGAGTCGAGATAGCTCTCCAAACATTCACCACCAGCTGCAGCTTCATCATCTCAGTGGTACATCTGCCATCAGCCCCTCTGTCAGCAACATATCTGGTGTGAGCTGCAGCAAAGTTAGCAAGCACCAGAGTCTCTCTAGTGACTTATCTTTACTACACCATCCCAACACTGACCTGGAGACCCGTGCAACTGACCTGCCTCAGGTGAACAAGCAGCTGCACCATCAGGCTCACCAAGAGCACTCAGCAGCACACACCTGGCACCCATCAGGAGGCTCGGCACAAAACATTAGTCCTGCCAAGCCACTGTCTAAGCACAGGAGGTACTCCCAGTCATCACAAGGTGGGCCAGTCACACGCACATCATTATTTGTATTCCTAGATGTGTGGATTTTTTTTTAAGGTTTTTTAAATTAATTAATTTATTTTTTCTTTTTCTTTTTCTCCCAAGTTGAAAGTGATACAGGAAGAAAAATATATGATTATATAAAAGAAGCTGATTCTGCTTTTTGAATATAGGAATATAGTGGGAATGCCACTGCCTACCACTTTATGGTGCAAGTACTTAGAACTATTAACTTAATAACCAACCCAAAAATATGGAGTTAGAATGTATTTAAAAGGCAGATTCCTTGACAATGCATGACACCTTTTATCACCTGCTCACCAATGTACAGGTTGAACCTCCCAAATCCGGCAACTTCCAGACTTGAGGCTTGCCGGACCACGGAAAATTCCGGACTACAGGTGGTCCTTAAAACACTTCGCCTAAGTTTAAACCACTGTATGAGAGCACTGTCTAAATCACTGCTTTTCCCCTCTTTAAGTGTTTTACGAACCGCCATGCTCTTCTTACTGTCAGACTCACTGTAAAACTAATGAAGTTGATTTTTCTGCTTCTTAATACCATAAACAGTTGATGACCCAATGTTGTACTGTCGGCATAGGGTCCGCACTGAGACACCTTTATCCAGCTTCCTCAACAGGTCCACCTTCTGTTGTACTGATATTGTCATATGTTTGCACTTTTTCTTAGCTTCACCAACAACCCTATCACTTCCTGGTCGCTTGGGAGCCATATTTAGGGGCAAATATTACAGAAATATAGTAAATGTTAACACCTGAGGGGTGCTTCGCAGTTAAATCAATGAATTTCGCCGCTGCACAAACCCAGAATGACAGCACAGCGCCGCCGCTTCCTAGTGGCCATCCGACAAATTTAAATCATACGGGCAAATTTAAGTCATGCCGGATTACAGGAGTTGCCAGATGACGGAATTCCGGATTTGGGAGGTTCAACCTGTACATAGTTAGATGCAACTTGTTTATTAATTTCTAGATTGTTCCTTTTATTGAGGGAGTGAAATCAAGAGTGGCTGAAAAATTGTGTAACAGTGAGGATGTAGCTAAAGTAATGGAATTTTGACTAAGGATTGCATGAAGAGGTGTTAGGTTAATAGAAGAGAAAGGTTGAAGGTGGCAAATTGTGAAAAGAAAGACGTGGAGGAATGGGAGGTATTTTAGGGAGAAAATATTTATTGTGAAAAAAAGTGTCTAGCTTAAAGAAGTTAGGTATTAGTAGAAGGGAGTGCAGTGAATGTAATGATGAAGTGAAGTGACTGCTCATGGAAGGGGAAAAAAAATAGGCTTACAGTTGCTACTACAATAGAATCTTGCTTAACCAAATGCCATAGTGAAATGGATCAATAAAGAATCGGTATTTCTTGACAACTACTGCTCCACCTCTTTCTTTTTTCTCTCCTTCCCTGCATACTATACATAGTGTCCTCAACACATCTGTGAAGGTTTCAGGCGGGGGTCACCATTATTTACTTTGCGAAACGTCTTTGAAGTTATGTTAGGTTGGTTAGGTTATGTTAAGTTATGGCTGTTAGGTTACGGTTAGGTTATGGTTAGGTTAGGTTCAGTTATATAAGATTTTTACATTTTATTACCCAAATCCCAAAAAAATCTAAGGTTGAGAACCCTAACTTTTGGGTAATAAAATGTAGAAATCTTATATAACCGAACCGAAATTAACCTAACCATAACTTAACATAACCTAACATGATTTCAAAGACGTTTTGCGAGGTAAATAATGGTGAGCACCATCTGAAACCTTCATAGATGTGTTGAGTACACTATGTATAGTATGTAGGAAAAGAAAGATGTGGAGCAGTAGTTGTCAAGAGATACCAAAGAATCTTGGTAAATTGAGCTTTACTCTGATTAATTTCTCATACTTCATATGGCTTATCGATTGACTCAATCAAGGATGCAAGCGATTTTCTCCTAGACAAGCTCACAATAATTTTTACCAAATGCTTGCATATCTGTTCTGGACTTAGGCAATTGGCTGGTACCTTATTAAAGTAAAGTTAAAAAAAAAAAAGAGAGGGAAAAAAGAATGAAGATACTGGTTAACTCTTGCATAAGTTAGATGGATGGAATAGGGATGAGAGTGAGTAGAAAATTATGTGCGGCGAGTCCATGGGAGAGAGGGAAGCAGGCAGTTAGCTTAAAAATAAGGGTAAAAGATAAAGGAATGCAACATTGTGGCAGAGTGTAAGAGGTTGAAGACAGTCAGTCTTGAAACAGACCATTGTACAGGTTGACTATCGATATCCCGGTTCCATCTGTTTTCCAGTATGAATTTCAGAGCGCAGTTTCAAATTTTCTAGTTTGGCGCACCACTGTTTTCGGGAGGCACCGTTTATGTTGATGTTTTCATGCTGGAAAACTGATGGAACTGGATTATTGATAGTCAACCTGTATTATTTCATTCTAAACACTTTGTGCAATAATTAGTTCAAAACTTTTCAAAAAATTTTCTTTGCCATAGTTAAATATTGTGTGAGTGCAGAAATGTGTCTCCTGATGTAATTTTCTCATGATGATGAATCTCAGTAATTGGTGTTAAACTAATACTAATTACACAATTGTTAATGGGACCATTATGTAGCTGAGATTGAGAGCTTTCTTTCTCTTATATAGGCAACTTTTGAAATATGGCTCAATCTTGAGATAGTACTTATTAATTAATTAAAATCTTTCATTGCATTTTTTGTTATTATTCAATAATGGTGCTTCTATCTCTAAGGTCCACCACTACTCTTATGTAATGTGTGATTCTAGATTAAATATTTTTCTTTCTTAACATCTAATGTAAGAAATGGGTAGTTGTATAAAAACTTATTATTATTCAAGGTTCTGCACCTGGTGTTGGAGATGTTCGCATTGGCAAGACCAGTGGTGGGAACAAATACTCCGGAGAAAACATGAATAGTGGTAATGTGGGCACCACTTTGGGTGGCTCCTCATCAATGAGTGGAAGCAGCACCCAAACCAGAGTCCGAGTTCCATATAATAAGCGGAAAAAGTCTGCTCGAAGGGACTCAGATGCTAGAACTGAAGCACGTGATGTTCATCGGTGATGTAAGGGGAGTGGTGTTGTACACAATGAACATAGGTAAGAAACTCTGGTGACTGACAGAGCTGTCTATTTTACACCTGTGGCGAAAGATGAACAGTCTGGTGACTGTGATTTTGGCGTTGCCCGGAAAGGTGCAAGCCAACCCTCTTGTTTTCTTTGAAGTTTCTTGAAAGTGTGAAAGAGAATTAGCCAGATTTATAAGACAACCCTCCATTCCAGGGGTCACTGCTGTGGAAGTACACAATATTTCGTGTGAAGTGTAATGATATGAAACTAAAAAACATGACTGTTTTCTTCCAGAAGTTTTTAATAGACCAGTAACTGTAGAGTCCATATTTTATTGTTTTATTTATATTCTGTGAGCTCAACTTGTCTGATATGATGACTTTCTTAGCCATCAAAATAATTTAAAACATACATTTTATATAGTTTGAAGTTGATATTGGAAGTACAGTAACCTACAGTAATTGAGTTATTTAGGTCAAATGATACATCAGGGGATTGTTGTAGGGTTCTTATGTATGGCCTATGCAAAAACATTAAAAGTAAAAAATATGTAATGTAGTGAGGGTGGGTAGACCCTTAGTGGATGCTTCCAAATAGAATCTTTGTCATTAGAAATGTTATTTGTGTATGTATATATACTTATATTTTATGTGATGTGTGTTTTGTGTTAACGTGTATGACTTAATCTAGTACATAAGTAATATATGAGATGCATTTATGTTAAACAATTGCATTTTATTGATTATGAATGAATTACAGCCTATGTTATTTTGGTTGGGTTGTGTGTACAAGTCATATTGCACTGGTGTGCACATTTTGTGCATGGAATTGTATGGTAGTTGCAAATGTGCATATGGTGTGATAGTGAATGAGTGGATGGGTAGAATGTGTTGGGTAGTGTATAGAATGGAAAAGGGGTACTTAACTTATTTTTATCAATCCCTGTTGGACCAAAATCTTGTTGCTTGGAGTAAAATAGCTATATTGATGGATATTGTTGTGCATCTTAATAGTTTGTTGTTTTCAGCTCATGAAGCATAACTGAGGCCACTCACTGCCCACACATTTAACCCCAACATACATACAACTTAAATCTTACCAGTTCTCAGCTGGTCATGGGGTATTTTTAGAGGGATTGATTATGGCTGCATATTTTCCTAGATTGTGATTTTCTGTGCCAAGAAAATACATTGCCTAAGACTTATGTACTAAAGAATAAAATATCTAAGTCATACATAGAAGTCCATATCATTTTTTGTTCTAATGAGTAAATTAATGTACTAAGTCATCAATAGAGTATTTTCCTATGTGAATGAGTGTAGTTGTACAATAGTTATTTATTATAATATTATGAGTGCATTAAAATCCTAAATGGGTTTCATGAAGTGCGTGTCAATTATTTTTCTTTCTTTTTTCTTTCTTTCTTTCTTTCTTTCTTTCTTTTTTTGCCTGAGTATACAACAGTTGTATGCAATAGATGTGTAGCCCCTCCAATTTTCTATGAGATTGGGACTGGTGATACCCTAGAGAAATATTTTCTTGTACTGATGCCTGTGTACCCCAAGACATGTCCAAGTAATCTTGTAACTACTGAAGGTATTTGGTATACAGGTCAAAAATCTTTTGCCCCCCCAAAAAAACACGAAGTTGATAGGTCAAAATTAAGATGGTAGTGGTTTGCACTAATTGGGGTAATTGGGGGGGAAAAATTCACAATCAGTAAACTATAACAAAGTCGCTACTAAGCATCCAACCAAACAACTGTACTTTTTATGCATGATGTTTCACAAATAAACAATCTTCTTTCATTAAAATTAAAAGTATACTTCTCTATTAGCAACTATTAGTGCACATATGTAATTGTATTACTGCTAAAAGTGCCTGGCACATTTATGCCACATTCATCCATGCTAACTTTTAAAGTTTCTAAGTTGGAAAGATAAACACACATTTTTGTCCTAGATGATGTTTTCATTGTGGAACTGATTGGCATCACTAAAAAGGCTAGCCATGTATGCCTATATGACTTCATTACTGTTGCATGACATTCGGAGTCAAATGTTTCAGCCTTGTTACAATCTTATTGTCATGAAGCTTATTACTAGAAAAGAACAATACAAATATTTGATGTTTCAAGTATTCAACATTATTTAGTGGTGATTAATTTAAGAGCATTTTTAATCCGTAACTTGACTTCTGATGACAATATTTTGTTCCACTGTTGTAGTGCCACCATCTTGATGTGCAAGCTTAATTACAGTCGTCACAAATTTATCAGCTGATTGGTAGTGACACTACTTAGTGATACTATTTTCTTGTGCATTTTTTAGGGGGATTACTGTGTGGATAAAAGATTCTTGGCCTGTACAGACATTAAGTATTGGGTATGAAAAGAAGGGAATTAAGAGCTTTGAACATTGAGTAGTTTTCTCCACAAATAAGAGTTGGATAAGCACTTACTGTGATTTGGGAAAAGAAAAAGAAGAAAAAAAAAACATGATTTAATTGTGGTTTCCAGTACCAGCTTATCCTTTGATATTAAAGTTCATTGAATTTTTCAAAAAAATTTGTAGGAAATAAGAAGTTTGAAATGCATTAAAAGCACTGTCTCACCTGTTGTACAACCTTTATGTTATGAAAATATAAAATATATAGAATTGCTTGTTGTCCCACATGAGTATTTTAGTTTGTTTTGTATGTACTGTGTATAATGAAATGTAATATTCTTAAGAGTCTTTAAAGATGATAGAGAAGAGCTAAGAATGATAATTATTATTATTATTATTATTATTTATTATTATTATTATTATTATTTTTTTTTTTTTTAACTTGATTTCATGTCTAAATCATGCATTAAACCTACATCTCAATCAGCTCGAGCAACAAGTCTTATATTCCTGTCAGAGATAATTGTGATTGCAACTCATAATTCTATGTAGATAAGACTCAGACATTATGGGAGACTGTTTGTGGTTGAACTACACATTTATGAAGTTGATGGTCCTATTGTTGAAAAATATAATATAACCTTATGCAATTATGATTTAATCTATTATGTGTTA
>JAXIVD010001997.1:31281-53781 GCA_036785275.1 Cancer borealis | reverse complement strand
GTATAGTGTTTGTCAGTGTTCCTTTCTTAGCTTTTCATGTTACTAAAGCCCAGTATGAAGTTTTTCTGTGGTTACTATGTTGGTAGTTTTCTTGAGAAAAGACATTTTCATTGATTCAAAACATCCAGCCAGTGTTATGTGCTACCGAAAGAATAAATTGGTCCCCACTATATGACTGACTCTGCACAGAATGGGTAGGGTAACTTCTCTTGGTGTCCAGGAGCTAAGTGAGAGGACATAGAGGCAGCATAGATAGATTTCACTTAACAATAGACCCCATACATTTTTTGATTGTGACTGCAATACACACTTTGATCATATAGTTGCCATAGATGCTTGCAGAACACAAAACTAGTTAATTCTGTTTAAGTATGGTGGGAAAATGTATCCTATATAATGTAATTACAAGAAAGCCATATATATATATAATATATATATATATATATATATATATATATATATATATATATATATATATATATATATATATATATATATATATATATATATATATATGAGTTCGATTTATGCTTGACATATGATGTAAGATCTGTCTCCAAACCAATGCGTGGTATTATTTTACATCTAAAGAATTCAGGGTTATATTTTAGCATTACTTGATGCATTCTGACAAGGTTTTCTGAAGTACATTTCCGTTGCAAATTCTTAGTTAGTGAGATATTCAATGTTTTCTGTGAGACCTTCTCTTCGAAGAATAAAGTTTAGTTTGGTTTAAACAAGGTTTTGTTATTTGTCAATATAAGTTCAGGTTTGGTTAGGTTACATTAATATAGAAGTGTTCTCTGACCAAAAGTAGGGAGTTGGAGGAGGAGCTGAGGAAAGACGCAGACGTAAACAAACGCCATTATGGTGAAGATGTAAAATTTTACCTAATGCGTATATTGCATACAGTGATGCATCAACATGTTATTGAAAGTGCAAAAAAAATTGAAACCTGTTGTTGACTTAAGCATGAGTGAGTTTACAAACCGCCTGCTGCATTAGCCATCTCAAGCTCTCAGTGGAATGGTAATACACTTTCTTATGTGAAATGTCATCAGACTTTAAGCAGTGATAAATAAGTGGAATGTTTTGACTCTTATCTTAAGATTAGTACAAGAGGTGAATGACAGTGATTTATGCTTATTATTTGTGAACAATTAGTTCTACCTCTGTACAGTTAGGCATATGAGTTAATTCAATCTGTAGACAGTTCGGTGTGATTACTTTTGTCTTAGACTTCTTCAGTAATTTTTGACTTATTGGGGAATTGATTACTATTGATATTCAATTAAATCATGTGTTATTTATAATATACAAGTCAGTTAATGGTGTTCCCTCAAAAGTAGTGCAAAGGGAGTGAATGTTCACTTATGCCATCACTTGTTGAAAAATGGTCCATTTCATATAAAAGTACATATATGCATAAGTACTCTTACATAACATTAAGCTACATGAGTAATACACTTGAATTATCAGTATAAAGCAGAATTGAAGACTGACAATGATTTCTAGCCAAATTGCCTGTCTATAATCAAGAAACTTTTAAGTGAGTAATATTGTAAGGCAGTAGGACTTCTCTATATCGTAGCAGCTAGTAACTCTTTCAAATATTAAAGTGAAAATTGCTGCATTCTTGTAAAAAAAATTTATCTTGTTTCACACTTGTATTAAAGAGACCATGGAAACTAAAAATGAAACACACAAGTAATTGCTGGAAAGGTAGCAAGGTAAGGAAATTTGTTGAGGAGCCTAAGTTTTGTGTTAGATTTCTACTGAACATGAAATAAATACAGGATTCTGGTTTTTGTACAAATATTTACAGTGTGACTATTGCCTTGAAAATTTATAAATGAAAGTTTAGGTAAAAAGACTAAATGTATGGTGGTTGTTTTTTTCCTCCTTGAATGTGGATGAAAGTGATATTTTCTATAGTTATATGATCACAAATACCTCTTTCTGAAAATTAATATGTGTTTGACAGTAGATCGCTCTTTGTTTTCAATAAGATGCAATTACTGTGTGGGCCTGTAGTTAGTAGTCAATGCTTTAACAGCACACTCAAACACTCATCTCAACTTATTGATTATCTTCCATTTCCAAGCCCATTGCTGCTGGGGAGGGCTTCAGGACCAGAGAGTGTGGCTTGGTGCAGTGTTGCCTCAAACTTCAGTCTCTGGTCCAACCAATTTTCATTTGGCCTTTTTCTTTTTCTAGCTTACTGTAGAGTGTTAGTCAGGTCTGTGTCCCAGTGTAGTTTACAGGCTGTGTGGAGGTTAGTCAGAGAGTCGGTCTGATCAGTGGGGAGGTGTATGGGGAAGGGATGGGAGTGTGCCTCTGACGTGAGGGGACCCACTGAAGGTGGATGGAAAAGTTAGAAGAGGATAGTTGGAGAAGAAAGTGGTGAATGGTGAAGTAGAGGGAGTGGTGTGTTTTAGGGCAGTGATGCCAGATGAGTTGGAGGGCTGTGAGTGAGTCTGAGAAGAGAGTGACTGAACAAGGGGAAATGAGTGTGGTGGCAAACCTGAGGCCCTCCCTCATGGCAAAGAGTTCTGCCGCCATAATAGAGGCAAAGGCCGGCAGCCTCCAGGCAGTGGCAGTTGAATGTTGTGGAGAATAAATTGCAGCCCCGACGGAGGGAGGTGCTGGGAGGCGGGAGCCGTTGGTGTATATGTGGAGGGAGTTGTGCCCTGCACCGGACAGTGTGCTTTTGACCATTGTGTATCTGTGTGCAGTGTCAAGGATATTAAGGAGTAGAGGGGAAACCAAGGGCCCAAAAGGGAAGTCTTCTCGAGTGAGACAGGAAGGGGGGGTCATCTGGAGAGAGGCATAGAAGGAGAGGGCTCTTTCTACGAAAGGCATGTGGGCGTGATATGGTAGGGGACCAAGAAGTGGTGCTCTACTCTGTCGGAGGAGGAAGGAGTGGAGGGCGTGGCAGCTAGGGGAGGATGCAAGTTTGGTGTAGGTGCGGATAAGGAGGATGGAGCGTCGGTGTGACAGTGAGGATAGGAAGGATTCTGCCTGAAGGGCTGTGACTGAGGAGGACTTGAATGCTCCCAAGGCTATATGAATGGCTGTGTTTTGCGTTACATCCATTTTATGAAGAAGTGAAGGTGAGGCCGCCCCATAAACCTCACATCCATAGTCTAAGGGACTCTGGATATAATCACAATAGAAGCGAAGGAGGGTACCCCTCTCCGCACCTGACTTGACCCCTGCAAGGGACTTCATTAAATTTAATCTTTTGAGGCATGAGGTCACCAGGTAGTGTATGTGACGGCCCCAGGTTAAACGGGGCCGATCGGGGGAGGATCGGGTAGGGGTTAGATTAGATGAAGGGCGTTAGCGGCACGGAGAAAGGATATATTCCAGTGAAGAACAGATGTGATCAGTAGGGAATAAGACTCGGAATGGGGGAAGGTGAGGGAGGAGCGTTCGCAGGGGGTAAAGAACAGGCGGGGTAAGACGAGGAGGGGAGGGGAGAGTAAAGCGGGGAAGGGGGAGAGGGTGGAGCGCTGGGGGCAGAGGGGGGTAAGGGGACTGGAGGAGGTGTTGGGGAGGGGAGACAGCAGAGGAAGAAGGTGGAGGAGGGGGAGTCGGGGTAGGAGGGAAGTGGGTGAACAGAAGCCACGACCTGGATAGGAGGGGCCGTGGAGAAGATAAGGAGGTAGGAGGAGAGGACAAGGGAGCTGTGTTCTTTATGAATGCGATGATGGCATCGAGGTTATCACCCTCTGAAGGAGCGGGCGAGGAAGGTGCAGGGCGAGTCCTTTTAGAGAGGTGGAGAGGGGATGAAGAGATCAAGGCGGGAGCAGGAGAGGGTGTTGGTGGGGGAGAGGAGACCAAAGCCTTAGAGTGGTGTTGTCGTTTGGTAGAGTGGGAGCGCTGAGGACGTGGAGAGGGAGGGGCAGGAGTACAGACGGTGGTGGAGGTAGGAGTATCAGGGTCAAGGACAGCAAAATAATTAGAGCAGGAGATGGAGGATGGAGGGTGGGAGGGAGAGAAGGAAGAGGAAGGAGGTAGAGGAGAGGGATGGGTGGAAGGAGGGGTAGGGGAGGGAGGCCGAGGACCGGGGCGGGAAGAAGAGGACGTGGCTGGAGAGTGAGGGGAAGAGGCGGAGGCAGCAACATGGTGAGGAGAAGGGGTGAAGCCAAGGCGGCGGGCTTTCTGACGAACCTCACGTAATGTGAGACCGTCACGGAAATGACCAGGCCATGGCCTGAGACTGAGCCTCAGACTCCGCGCGTACCAGGCGTGAATGGTCAGGTCGGGTCTGAAAGTGGACCTTGCCCACTTGTTCCTGTAAACAGCGTTGAAAGAGGAGGGTATTCTCAGCGAAGGGAGCGGAGGGGGGGATAGTGAAGAAACGATCCCAACGGGCAGGGGTGAAGAAGAGGTCATAGGCAGAGGGGTGAGACGCGCCACGAGAGGAGCCAGTCCAGGGCTGTGCCGTAGTCTTCTTAGAGGAAGAGGGGACATAAGGAGCTAATAAAGGTAGTAATAGAGGAAGATGTAGATGTGACGGGGAGGGAGGCTGGAAGGGTGGTAGGAGTGGAAGAGAGAGTCGGGAGAGCGGTAGACACAGGGGAGGGAAGAGAGGTAGTAGAAAGGGCGCTGGAAATAGGGACAGTAGAAGGAGGATCAGGGGGCAGGTGAGATGAGGAGACTACAGGGGTGCGAATAGAGGCTGTGATAGTGGTAGAGAAAGATGAGGAGCAATGAGGATCGAACCCTGGGGGAGGCGGGGTGGTGGTAGCAGGAGAGAGAAAATGTGGGAGGTGGGGCATAGGATGGAGAAATTGTGGAGGGGGCAGGGGTACAAGGGAGAGTAGGGGGAGTAAAAGGTGGTATATTATTAGGGGTCTGAAGAACGGGCAGAGAGGTCGAGACCAGGTCCATTGGGTAGGCAGAGGTGTCAGGGGGGGGCGACCAGCAGCAGAGGCCTCGAGGGACTGGTCGGATACCACTCGAGGGGGGCATGGTGAATTTTGATTATCCATATACTGATGTGAGTTAATAAGAATGGCATCAGGGGTCACGGGTAAACCGCCTACCGGATCAGCAAAAGGGGCCGAGCGCTGCCGCCAGGGACGGGGTACCTCGCCCCCCACAGGACTACCCGGTTTAAAAGGCAGTCCTTGTGGCACCGAAAGTTTGCCCAGCAGCGGCGAGCAAAGACCCCAGCCTCGATGCCTACCGGTCCAGGCACCCTCCAGCCAACACAGGATGGCCCACGACGGGCGATCCCCCTGGCGGGCGGCACTGGTGACCCACACCAGCCTACGGTCGGGATCATCTTGTCGGGCCTTGACGGACACACAAGCCCCCTCACCACGTCAAGGTAGATCCCATGGGGGGGTCTGAAGGTAAGACATTGAAAAGGAGAGGACTAAGAGAAGAACTCTGTGGGACACCTCTGGTGACATGGGTAAGACCTAGAATATCAGAGAGAAGGACCTGGAAGACAGAAAGGACTGAACTCAATTGAATGGAGAAATATTGAGTCCCAGGTGGGAAAGTTTTTCAGGTGTCAGGCCACTGGCTCCTGGCTTCAAACTGTTGCTGTTCACCTCCCCCTTTGACTTCCCTGCCCCCCTGCAGATGGAGTTGGTGGAGCTACAGTGTAATGACAAACTGAAGGTAAAGTACCGTACCACTTCTCCACTGAACTTCTTTGTGACCCCGTTCTCCCTTCTAACAAATGACCAAATTACATTGAGCATGAAAAATGCATCGTTGCCATGTTTGGCAGCACTTACCGTTGTGAACAACTCTTTTAAAAAATGCAAGGTCTCGCATTTGTGATGACCTTTATAAACCTTGTATATTTTATTTTTGAAAAGAGTTGTTCACAACAGGAGAATGTCATTGAGGTGGAAGTTACTTAAGTGACTGCCACCTCAATGACATTCTGTTCTTGTCTACGAGCATATAGTACTGGAATGTGAGAAGCATGACCGTGAAATAATGGAAATGATGCGTGTGGTTCTGATAGAAATGGAATGTTAAATGAATCAAGTGATTGAAAGAACTACTTTCTGCAGAAAATGTGATATGCGAGATCTAGAAATTAGTGTGTAGAATCAAGATTTAAGACGACTTCAAGACCAAGATCTTTACACCAAAATCAAGATCAACGTACATAAAGTTGTTGACATCGGGCTGACAGTCGCTGCTTCAAGGCAGAATCGATCATCACTGCATTAGATTTCGCACGTTTACTTAGAATATTATAGGAGGTGAGATCTATGTATTTTGAGTCTTGGTTTTAAATTTTGGTGTAAAGTGTGTGTGGAGGGATCTGTACCGTTAAATGTGTCATGACCATCCATTCGACCGGCATCTAGACTTATTCCCATTCGTTACCTATAGTACTACATGGAAAACATAAATGATAAAAGAAAACAGCTTACTTAGAAACTGGTATGGACTGATAGTTTTCTTACTAGATTCTTACCAGCTCCACCTCAGCTTCAGTGAACTTGAGGTGGTCGATGCAGGATGAGGGCAGTAAGCTTTCACTGGCTCATATGGTGCCCAGGGGGGTAGCCAGGTTCTAAAGTTAGGGGGAGCAAATACATTAATAAAGGCTCCGTGACACATAATAAACAATCTTTAACTCATTGATTATATATTTAAATTTTGCTTTGAAAATCAAAACACGAGGAAAATACAGTTTTAAGGGAAGTACATAATTATTATTTTGTATTTGAAGTTAGGTTTACTTGGTTTTTGTTTAGAGGTCTATGTCTCACAGCCATGGTGGACCACTGCTGCACCACTATGGTGCCCGACCACAGCAGTTCCTCCCAGTAAACAACTTAGCATCACAAGCCCGTGCAGGGACCCGATCTGCCGACAAAGCGAATGCAAGGCCAGCGCGCTACCATTATACTAGCCAGGAGGCCGTATATTTTTATTTATGGGAGATTTGTTTTCTCCCCCCTGAAAGCGGGTCACAAACCCCGTCTGAGATCATGTACCTCATTACTGTTTGGTGAACAGGGACCACACACTTATAAGAGACTTGGTCCATATGTCTCCTACCCGGCGCGGGGATTGAGCCCGCGACCTCTCGCTTGTGAGGCGAGCGTCCTAACCACTAGACCACCGGGTGTTAGGGTAAATCTTACCAATAGCATCTCCTAATATATTCCTTTTTTATCCCTCCCCAGCCCAAGCAAACCAGGGACCTGGTGGGAAAGCTGGGTTTTAGGCTGGGAAAGACCAAACAAGCGATTTTATGGCGCTTTGAAAAGTCTACGGGAAAATACAACATTTTAACCCCCAAAAAACCTTTTTCTACAGTTTTGAAAGTCTTCGGGGGAAATACCATGATTTGGCTAAACAAAACTCCCCAAAATTGCCAAATCGTGGCATTTTCCCAGAAGATTTCGAAATTGTAAAAAAGTGGACCTTTTTGGCTAAAATGTGATACTATCTAGTAGATTCTTCCAAGCGGCAAAAAATCTCTTGTTTAGTTCTTCCCACCCTAAAACCCCATTGTCCCACCAGCTAACCTAATCTATCCTGGGGGAAGCAAATATAGGCCATTGATGGCAATCCGGGATAAATCTAAGCTGAAAAACCATTTTTTTTAGGGGAAAAATTATGTTAAAAAGCTTATATAACCAAACCAGATCCGCCCAATGACACAAACCTAATCTAACCTAAACAGAACTCAGGTAAATACCTCTTAGCTGAGGGAGCAAGCCCCAAGACCCCTCCTCCTAACCTAAACTGAATCCGTGTAAAAATCTCTTAGCTGGGGGGCAAGCACCTCCAGACCCCCAACCTATCACATAATAATCATAATGAAATTACTTAATAACCTCCTAGATGGGGATTAATCCCCCTTAAGGTAACCTAACTTAACCTAGCCTCCTAATTAGTGGCGATGGGCACATTTTAAATGATATCAAAATGTAGTGTTCAAATATGTAAACTACTCACCGAGAGAAGTGGTGTCTAACATCTCGGAGATCGACCAGCCATCATGATCACTGTTAGCCAACTGAAATATGACCTTTCATCTACCTAATTCTGGAAGAAAGCCACGTGAAGAATTCTCATTGGCTAAGAGTTCTTTCATAGTGACGTATAAACATTCAAAGTCAAGGATGCACACGCAAGTATAACACCACGAATATACAAATACACGCATCACTCTGCAAACCTTCACAGGAGCTTAATCTGTGCAGACTTAGAATTTGTGAGGGACCTACCAGATTTTTAAAGAGCCTCTGTAGACACACTAAAGCCATCCCCCAAATAAAACCACAACATTATTCATTGTACATTACGTACCTCATCACTTATGTGAATATTTTGCTGCTCTGCTAGGAGATGCTATTGGTTAGATTTGCCGAAATTAGAACGCAATAAAAAGTTTTAAAGTAAGCTCATAAGTCTGATCCAAGTATGATGTGAAAAAGATGAAACTCCACGGGATGGTCCAGTGCCGAGAGGTTTATTTTGGTTCTCCAGCTGTCACCGACCACCAACATACCACACCAGATTGAGCACACACTTCAAAAACAAGGGAGGCAGGTTGGTCAAATAAAGTAATGACCCCAGAAAGTTCTTCCAAGGCCATGCGATTAAAAAAAACAAAAAAAACAACAACAACTGTCACACAAGTAAACTAAAGAGTTAAAAAACTTGTTGAAACGGCTTTAAATTTGTAAAATGTGCTTGGGGGGTAGTGGTTGCTCCCCTATTAGCTATGCCACTGAAGGTGCTACCCCCCCCCACTTGCTTTATCAGCAGATTTGCTTTAAAACCATTGACTATCTTTACCATTAATGCCTCACTTAGCAGATTGTTCCATTCATCTACTATTCTGTACAAAAAAAGTACTTCCTAACATTAAGTCTTGGTCGCTGCTTGAATATCTTGTATGGATGTCCTCTGCTCACTCTTCAGTCCATGATAAAGAAGTCCTCTGCTTTCAGTCCTTCCAGTCCTTGCAATATCTTAAAGACTTCAATAAGGTCACTCCTAACTTTCCTCATTTCCAAAGACACCAGTCCAGTCTTGGTAAGCCTTTCTTCATAGGTGTCCTCCCTCAGGCTGGGGATCATCTTCCTCATCCTTTTCTGCACATTTTCTATATTATCTATGTCCTGGTTGTATGGTCTCCAGGCCTGCTGACAGTACTCTAAATGTGGTCTTACCAGGGATTCATATAATCTTAGTATATTTTCTCTGCTCTTGAATTCTATGGTTCTATGCTTACCATCACTTGATTGGCTTTTGACGCTACCTTTACTATGTGGACACTTAGACTCAATATGTTGCATGTTAACACTCCCAAGTCCTTCTCCTGGTCTACACTTGAGCTCTTGCCCTCCCAGTCTGAACTCTTTGTTATTGTTTCCGTGTCCTATTTGTATGCATTTACACTTGTCCAAATTAAATAACATTTGCCACTCCTCTGACCAATGATATAACTTATTCAAATCCTCCTGTAAGCTATTAATTTCTTCTTGGGTTGCCACTTTACTAAAAATCTTTGTGTCATCAACAAACTTAAGGGTGTGAGGCAATATTGTCATCGATGTCATTGATATACATTGTAAATACGAGGGGCTCCAATACTGATCCTTGGGGTACTCCGCTATTCACCAGACTCCATTCTGAAATATGTTCACTTATAACCAATCTTTGTTTCCTATTCCTTAGCTATTGGCCAATCCATCTGTGAATGTTATTTCCAATTCCATGTGCCTTTACTTTCATCCAGTCCAGTCCAGTAGAGGGCGTGTTATAACCCTTGTCTTTGGCTCCCACTGTTTTCTTTACACTTTATTTTGGTTCTATTGTTGCTTTGGATTTTTCAAACTGCATCTTTAATCAATGACTCCATAACCTTGCTTACCACTGAGGTCAGGCTTACTGGTCTGTAATTGCTTGTACATTTATTTTACCCCTTCTTGAATATAGTGGTTACGTTTGCCATCCTCCAATCTTCTGGCACCTCTCACATTTCTATACTCATTCTTAATATGAGACTTAGAGGGTGTGCCACAGTCCCCCGTATAATCTTTAGTACTGCAGGATGGATACTGTCATTGCCAGGTGATTTTTCAGAGTTTAGTTCCTGTAATTTCTTCATTGCTTCCTTAGTTGTTAGGTCCACTTCCTCTAGCATCTGTTCTCCATTGAACATTACCCTGGGATCAGTTATGTTCTCTAGTCTTTCCATTGTGTATACTGATGAGAAATAGTGGTTCAGTATCTCCACCATCTTCTTATCGTCACTTATAATATTTCTATTCCCATCTTCCAGGGAAAAAACACTAACTTTTGCTTTCATTTTACTGTTGGCATATTTATAATATACCTTTGGATCCTCCTTAACTCTTCTCGTTATCTTTTCTTCACATTTCCTTTTAGCTTTTCTTATTAGTTTTCTTGCTCTATTCATTGCCTTCTTGTACTTCAAGTAGTTTGTGTAAAACTCAGTCTCCTGGTATTGTCTCCACCATCTGAGTTTGCTTTTCCTGACCTTGAATATTTATTTATTCCACTACAGTGGCTTCCTCTTCCTTTTGTCACGGTTCATTGTAGGTACATACACCATAACTATTCGGTCATATTTCTCCACGAATATTCTGCACATTTTTTTATACATTCTTGCTTTGAAATACCTCCTTCCATGTTATCTTTGCAAATTCTTTTCTCATTTCCTTGTGCCTGGCTTTCCTATAATCATACTAATATTCCTTCCAGGCTTTTTTTCCCCAGTCAATATTTATTTAAAAATTCACCACATTATGATCACTTAATACCAGAGGAGCTGTAGCATTTAACATCTTCATGTCTACCAGCATCCAATTCCCAAGAGAAGTCACACGTCTCTGTCAACTGGCGTCCAGTCTCTAGGGAATTCAGAAAATAACACATCCGTGTTATCTAGCGTTCTGTCCCTCCGCCACCTGCAGCCGACAAAAACCAGTTCAAACCAAGTCATCTATATATGCTCTCTGCCCCAGATTTATCAGTTCACATCAGGTAGCCATCTAGAAAGGAAGTTCTCCTTTCCTATCTCATCATCATATATATTGTGTGTGTTCACCGCTGGTCATAATCTATCATTCTTATATGTACATTATCTGCATTCTTCTGTGTAGCTACATGAAATCAAGAAACCCACCAGTGCCTTTTGCTCTTACTACCACGGCCACAACTTCAACTATTACGCGAGGCTTGCAGTGATAACACTATGTGGTCAACAGAAAAAACTCTAGAACTCATTGAGTTGTTCCATTCGTCACCAGCATTGTGGGATGTAACATGTGTAGACTATAAAAAGAAGATGAAAAAGATGGATGCCTTGACGGAGATGGCTGATAAACTTTCTGTAAGCGTAAGTGAAATAGAAAAGAAGATCAAAGCCATCAAAGTACAGTTCAGAAGGGAGCATCTGAAACTCACTTCACTGAAAAGAAGTGGAACTTCCCCCAATAAGTGTTCATGGTTTGGTTACAAGCCCCTCACGTTTTTGCTGCAGGGCCAAGAATCTAGAGCAAGCCGGTCAACAGACTCAACAGAGAGAGAGGTAAGCTGCTGATATTATTATTATTATTATTATTATTACTATTATTATTATCATTATCATCATCATTATTATTATCTAAACATGATAACTGTTGTAAAAGAAGGTAAAAGAATATGGCATCTATGTTTGCAATTTGAGCTAATCAATCCACAACAGACATTTACAGCTAGATTGACAGGCAGACTGTTTAGCCTAGGCCGATGCATAATCATCCTGCCAAGGAACACGTCCTTCCGCTGAGAGAAAGTAATCTCTAAACTCCATCCCTATATCCTGTGCATCCTCAGTACTCCTTCGTGGTATATTTTACAAATTAATGAACCCTTCACCTTCATTAGTTTCTGCTCTCCACCATCCTGAAGTTATCCTGACATTGTCCACATCTGAGAGTCAAACTTACCGGGTGGTGAATAAGCATTTCTTGACTCCACATTCCTGTGTAGAAAATTATGCAAATGTATGCATGTCAGAGTAACACTCTCAACCCTGTTGGGTGTCATGTTCCCAGCTGTCCGCCCATTAATATTAATTCACCTCTAGGACTGATCTGTTTTGTCACAAGTAAAGTGATTGGCCATTAAACAGCTATTATGCTGCATTGATTCTAGATTGTAGTTATAGAAAATGCAATATCGTTAGTCTGAAATGGGAAATAAGAATTAGGAGGATAATGTTTCAACCTCCACTTCCTTTGGACATGTAGACTACATTTTTCTGGTGCCTTTTTTATGTGTTTGAAATCAATCTAACCTTTATTTCTGTCTGAAATGCTTTGTTTTCCCAGTAATTAACTTTTCCCAGTAAACTCACCCTAAGAATAACACCATTGGAATTGGCATTCTGGGTTGGTTGAAGACAAACAATACATTCCCATTAACTATGATGTAAGAAAAATTTAAAACTACCAGTTAAATGTACTCTATATATCATGTCATAACAAGTACCGTACATACCCGACTATAAGACGAGATTTTTTGTCAAGTTTAAGGCTTCTAAATCTAAGGGTCGTCTTATACACCGAGAATAAAACACAAGCCGATAACTCCGTGATGAATATTCAGCGCCACTGTACCTTGGAATTCATTCCGCATGCACACACGTGTATGCATAATATATATATATATATATATATATATATATATATATATATATATATATATATATATATATATATATATATATATATATACACACACACCTACACACACATGCACAGGCGTGCGGGCCCATCCTAACTCTATGCCTATGGGTGTCGAATGTTTACTGGTAACGTCAAGTGCGGGCCACAACACTGGGGTGGCGGACGACACTGGTGATGAAGCTGCAGACGACAACCCAGATGATGCAGAATTTGACCCGTATGATGATGTCCTTGAACATGTATCTAAAGATATATTTGACATGCTTACTGTATCAGATGAAGATGATTTTGAAGGTTTTTAATTAAATATCTGTTTCAAATGTTTGAGGCAATTGTTGAAACAAAGTATTAGAGCATGGCGGTGCTGATGTTTATGATAATGTTTCTTTACATTTTGAAAAATCCAGACTATTGTTTAGTAAAAGTAATATACGTACAATATGTAGTTTTTTAATTCCTTTAACTACTTACATCTTGAGCAACTAGTGTTGGAAGTAATTGTTGGAGTAATAAATTAAGGACGGGTGAACAGTGAACCTTACCATGAGAAAGGGGGTCGTCTAATATAGCGATAATAGCTCAAAAACAAATTTTTTTCCTCGAAAATTGGGGGTCATCTTATATAACCAGTCGTCTTATAGTCCGGTATATACGGTACTCAAATCTAACATAACATACTTAACCAAGCTTAACCTAACCTTCCATTCTTTCACACATACAGACAAACTTATACAGAATTTATCTATACACTGGTAATGGCAAAAAGTATTTTCAAAGTGTGAGTCGAAACTTAATGAACATCTTATTTTGATATGCTTTATTCTCGTCCCTAATCTGACCAGCTCCCTCACGCTAGAATCTAACAGTATATTCATTCTTTTATTCCTTTCACTGGTGAACTCTGGAACTCTTTACCTGAATCTATATTTCTTCCTGCCCACGACTTTTTTCTCCCTTCAAAAGAGGAGTATCAAGACACCTGAGATGATTTAGATAATTTTGTGTAATCTTACCAGATTCCTTAGACAAAAAAAAAAATTATATGTACATGTGTTAGTGTAACAAAACTCGGTCAAATCACACTGATATGTGTAAATTTTTATTATCTTGAGGAGGCACCTTACTGCAAAGATACCAGTGTAAGGTGCCAGAGAACTATCCATTTGTAATTGTTTCTCTCATTCTTTTCCCAGGGCACTGTATGTGCTATTGTAAGATTTTCATTAGATGCATGTTTTTCCCTGTCCCTTCCCAGGGCATTGAAGAAGTCCCCAGTTCTTCCTCTTGTAACATTTCTCTATCTTTAT
Source organism: Cancer borealis (assembly GCA_036785275.1). Taxonomy (NCBI): domain Eukaryota; kingdom Metazoa; phylum Arthropoda; class Malacostraca; order Decapoda; family Cancridae; genus Cancer; species Cancer borealis. The sequence goes on along the minus strand of JAXIVD010001997.1, from coordinate 39,770 downwards.
ATAATTTTCCTTCCCTTCCCAAGTATGTAGAAGATGTTCTCTGTTCTTCCTGTTAACTTGGTGCAACTCTTCCCTTTCTTTCCATTACATTTCTTCCTGCTGTAAGATCTTACTATGATACAACTTTTTTTTCCCTTTCTTCTCCTCTCAATGGCACTGAAATAATCTCCAGTTTCCAAAATAGAGCTTATGGTCAAAGTAGACTCCCAAGATTTCTTATATAATATATATACAAAGGAATATGCACATACCAGACTGTCCCACAAATAAGGTGATAGCCAAAAACAAGTATTATATGGTGTGTAAAAGGATACAATTAAGAGCAAATGAAAATAAAAAGTAGAGTAATAAAGTGTACAATGATAGTAGTTAATATGTAGAAGGATGAATGTAATTCTAAATGGAAAGTTGCCTGAAACAGTGGAGTGCATTAAGCATTTAGGGCCACGTGATGCTACAGACAGAAGAATTAAAGAAGAGGTGAATTTTAAAAAGTTGTTTGGGGCATACGCAGTGCTGCGTGTAGCCTTATCCAGAAAGTAGAAAAGATGTGGGGGTTAAGGAAGTGTTTTGAGTGTTTGACAAAGGCCGCTGGGAATGATAGCAAAGATATCATTGTATGAGAGTGTAGAGGTACAATTTCCAATATATGGGCTGAAATGTGGAATATGGCAGCAGCAGAGAGGAGATTGAATGTAATTAACGTCATATGGCACTTGAATGTAATGGAAATGTGTTGAGGTGTCTGAAGAGTATGTGTGGGATGACACATATAGAGGAAGGAATGTGAGAAAGTTAACTGATTAAGCAGAGCAAAATGTTTCAATGATTCGGGCATGTGGAGGGGATGTAGGAAGAGCATTTGACAAGGAGGAGGACTGGATCTGATTTGAAAGGTGTAAGGCAAGAGGAAGACCACGAAAGGGATTGATGAACAGTTGAAGAGAGGTTTAGAGGCAAGGAATAAAGGAAATGGCTCTGCATGATAGGGCTGAATGGAGATCATATGTTACTGTATAACAGTTGATGCAACCTCAACAGCCTTGAAGGGAATTTCTGTTGCATCTGGTCTGATCAGCTGATTGATGTAGATGTGAGGAAGGGGATGTGTCACCTTAAAGCAGCACGAATAAACCAGCTCTGCTGTCAGTCCCTGTTGTGGAAATCACTGGTTGCACTGAACACTGACCCAGCACAGTGTGGTGTGGTGAGGATCAGTCTTCTCTTGCATAGCAGTTGAGTGGCAAACAAGTGAAGATTGCATGTAATTCACCACTAGACCTGATAATGTGATTACCAGCACTTGCCTTACAAATAAGAGCTCAGAGCTCGTGTCTGATCTTTGGGTAGGCTTTGACCTCATACACCACACACACCTGGGAGGTGGGTCACAAACCGTGCATTACAGCCAGTACTCTGCTGGGTAGACAGGGGCACGGGTGAAATTGTCCTAATCTATTTTCAGCCTACCTGGGATTTGAACTCAGAACTTCTCACTTGTGAGCTGAGCATGCTACCTCTTACAACATGGGGCATCATGTGAAATGTGAATGTGATGTTTGCACATAATTATGTGTGTAGATGCCTTGTCTCACCTACTCACTAGGGTATTTCAGCGTGATATAGATAGACCTAAAATATCAAGCCCAAGACACGGAACACTGGAGCCACAAATATTAAAAAATTTTGATGACTTGAAATCAATTAAGGCAGAGGTGGAAATACTAACTTATTTTCATTGCCACTTCTTCAAGATTACCAGAATGAAACACTAGTCTATTGGTTCTATCACTTCAGGAAGTGTGTTCTTTTTTCATTGGTTCTTTCCTTATTCATATAATTTATAAATAGTATATAAATATATACATACAATATGTAAATAAATATTTACATACATATAGTTGAATAGCAATCCATGACTAGTGTGGATATACATAACCTAACCTAAATCAACCAAACCTTAACCTATATTGACAAATAATAGAACCTTGTTCAAAACAAACTAAACTTTACTTTTCAAAGAGAAGGTCTTGTAAAAACATTGTATATCTCAGAAACAAGAAATTTGTGACGGAAATGTAATTAAGGAAACTTTCTTAGGATGCATCAGGTAATGCAAAAATACAACCCTTAATTTTCTTGAGCATTCAAGTGAGGATGTAAAATAATACCTTTTCTTCTTCTTCTTCTTGGGAATTTGATGGGGCCGTGCAGGCTGTGGTGCCACAGCCTCTAGTGCCCCAAAAGTGCAGGTTGCAGATGAATGAGTGGATCAGATCCTGTTGAGTTGACCTGTCCTTTGGAGGAAGGTCCTGGTGTGTTTGAGTACTTTGAAGGCCAGGCCAGGATCTTGAGAGCCACCTAGGATGTCTGTTATTGTTGGTCTGCGGATGTGGAGAGACGACAGTGAGTGAAGGAGTGCCATGCGGTGGGAGTGGTGACGAGGACAGTGAAGTAGGAGGTGTTCTGGGGTGTCTGGTTGTGTAGGGCACCAAGGGCAGTGGGGGTCATCAGTCATGCCCAGTTTGTGTAGGTGGGAGTTTAGGCGGCTGTCTCCAACTCTGAGTCTGGTGACGGCAGTGTCAAGGGCACGGCTGGGGGAGTAGGTCCACCAGTGGTGTCGTGTGTCTTGTCTAATGCGTCCAAGTGAGGTGTACTGTAGGGCGTTAGTCAGGTCTGTGTCCCAGTGTAGTCTACAGGCTGTGTGGAGGTTAGTCAGCGAGTCAGTCTGGTCAGTGGGGAGGTGTATGGGGAAGGGGTGGGAGTGTGCTTCCGCTGCCGCTCTGTCGGCCACTGTATTACCCATGATGCCGACGTGTGAGGGGACCCACTGAAGGTGGATGGAGAAGCCAGAAGAGGACAGTTGGAGAAGAAAGTGGTGAATGGTGAAGCAGAGGGAGTGGTGTGTTTTAGGGCGGTGGCGCCGGATGAGTTGGAGGGCTGAGAGGGAGTCTGAGAAGAGAGTGACTGAGCAAGGGGAGGTGAGTGTGGTGGCAAACCTGAGGCCCTCTCTGATGGCGAAGAGTTCTGCTGTCAGAATGGAGGCAGAGGCCGGAAGCCTCCAGGCAGTGGCAGTGTTACGTACTGGGACATACATAGCAGCTCCAACAGAGGGAGGTGTTGGGAGGCGGGAGCCGTCAGTGTATATGTGGAGGGAGTTGTGGTAGTGAGTGTGCAGGAGGTTGTTGAAAATTATCCTGCCCTGCACCGGACAGTGTGCCTTTGACCATTGTGTGTCTGTGTGCAGTGTCAAGAATATTAAGGGGGAGAGGGGAAACCAAGGGCCCAAAGGGGAAGTCTTCTCGAGAGTGAGAAAGGAGGGGGGGGTCACCCGGAGGGAGGCAAAGAAGGAGAGGGCTCTTTCTACAAATGGTGTGTGGGCTTGATATGGTAGGGGGCCAAGAAGTGGTGCCCTACTCTGTCGGAGGAGGAGGGAGTGGAGGGCGTGGCAGCTAGGTGAGGATGCAAGTTTGGTGTAGGTGCGGACAAGGAGGGTGGAGCGTCGGTGTGACAGTGAGGATAGGGAGGATTCTGCCTGAAGGGCTGTGACTGGGGAGGACCTGAAAGCTCCCAGGGCTATACGCATGGCTGTGTTTTGTATGACATCCAGTTTATGGAGAAGTGAAGGTGAGGCCGCCCCATAAACCTCACATCCGTAGTCTAAGCGACTCCGGATATAGGTACAATAGAAATGAAGGAGGGTATGCCTGTCCGCACCCCACTTGACCCCTGCCAGGGACTTCATTAAATTTAGTCTTTTAAGACATGAGGTCACCAGGTAGTGTATGTGACGGCTCCAGGTTAGACGGGGGCCGTCCACTACTATACCTAGAAACTTATGTTGGGTTTTGAAGGGAATGGGTGAACCTTTGATGGTGACCACAGGTATGTTGGGTATTCGCCTTCTGGTGAAGCACAGAAGGCTAGACTTCTGGGCACTCACCGTTAGGCCCCAACGTGATGTCCAAGAGTCTATGGCATCAAGCCCACGTTGAAGGTTAAGTTGAGCCTCCTGGATAGTGGAAGCAGAGGAAAGGAGGGAAATGTCATCAGCATATAAGAGTGCATGTGTGCATGGAGAAGAGGGAAAGTCTGAAAGTAAGACATTGAAAAGGAGAGGACTGAGAGGAGAACCCTGTGGGACACCTCTGGTGACTGGGTAAGACCTAGAGTAGGAGTTACCTATCACCAGAGAGAAGGACCTGGAAGACAGGAAGGACTGAACCCAATTGAGTGGGGAACCATTGAGTCCCAGGCGGGAAAGTTTTTCAATAATGGCATTATGTGAAGAGGAGTCAAAAGCTCCTTTGAGATCAAGAAAAGCTACCAGAGTGAATTGCTTGTGGTTAAATCCTTCCTGAATGTGGTGCTCTAGCTGGAGCAGGGCATCCAGGGTGTCCCGGTGAGGACGGAAGCCAAACATGTTAGGGGGAAGAAGGTGTTTGTGTTCCAACCACCATGTTAGTCTGTCATGCACTATGTGTTCTAATACCTTACTGAAGTTAGAGAGTAGACTGATGGGCCTGTAGGATGAAGCCTCCGACGGGTCCTTGCCAGGTTTGAGAATAGGAATTGTGATGGCATTACGCCACACAGAAGGGAACGTGCCAGATTGCCAGCTGGCGTTGAACACGTTCAGGAGGAGGAAGATCAGAGGATCTGGGAGGCGGCGAAGAAACTCATTCGGGACATTGTCCGGCCCCGTCGCCTTCCCAGCAGACAGTGCTTGTAAAGCTGATGAAAGCTCCTGGGGAGTTATAGCTGTGCTAATTGTGTGGCCGTGTGAAGAAGGAGGTAACACAGGTGGAGGTATAGGGTCAGGGGAGCCGAGGACAGTGTGTATGTTGGAGGCAAGGCACTCGGCTTTTTGGACGTTGTTGACAAGGAGGACACCGTTACTAGTTAACGGGAAGGTAAGAGGGGGCTGAGGGTGAACCATCTTCCTGAAAAAAGACCAAGCCTGGGAGACTGAGGAAGAAAAGGACAGGGAGGCACAAAAGGAGGCCCACGCAGAACGTTTCTCATCAAGAATAACACGCTTGCACTGGGCCTCTAAAAGTCTGAAGCGACTGCGAAGGGGAGGGATGGGAATCTTACGCCACATGTCAAAGGCATGTCGTTTGGCCTGAAGGGCTGCTGCACACCTTCGGGACCACCAGGGGACCCGGAAGGAGCGGGAGGGACGGGAAGTGACGAGGTGAAAGTGGTGGGACCCTACATCCACCAAGGTGTCTGTAAGGTATTGAATTTGACTTTGTGAAGGGAGGATGGTGGGAGGAGTTTTTGAATTAAACTCTTTTTGAAAAGAGCCCCAGTCTCCCTTTTTAAAGGACCAACGAGGTCTGCGTGATGAAGGAGGGGGTGTTGGTATTGAAGGGAAGGAGATGACAACAGGAAGGTGGTCACTCCCCATGTAAGGGCCAGTTGTTATAGTGGTGAGGAGGAGAGGGCCATTCCCCAGGCAAAGGTCCAAGGTAGAGGGGTTCCCTGAAACTGGATTGGTCCTGGTAGGGAGGCCAGGTGGAGTAAGGAGAGAGAAAGTTGCACTGTCTGCCAGGAAGGTCGAGAGGGACAGACCCGAACGGTTTCTTCGGCTCCTGGGGAGGGCTGGTTCCCAGAAGTCGTGATGGGCGTTAAAATCACCCATTATTAAGGCTGGGGAGGAAAGCTGTGAAAACAAATGCTGGAACTCCTGAAGGGAGATATCCAAGCATGGGTTGTAAATTAAAAGGATCTGAAGGGGCCCTGAGTTAAAGGTAATAGTCACCCCCAGGTACTCTAGTCTGCCCCCGGGGTAGGGAGTGATAGTGAGGAGGCTAGAAGAGAGGGATTGGTGGACAAGCAGTAGCAGGCCGCCTCCTCCTCCGCCTGCCCCCCTGTCCACTCTGTAAGAAGAATAGTTGGGGAAGGAAGGGGAGAATGCGTCAGTGAGCCACGTCTCACAGACACCAACAACAAGAGGTGAATAGGAAGACAGTGTGGTTTTAAAGACTGGAAGTTTCCAGTACAGGGACCGGGCATTCCAGAGTATGAAGTGAGAGGGGAGAACAGAATTCACTGCGTGAGTGATGTGAAGAATGAGAATAGTCCTGGCAAGCACTGGAGGAGGCTTTCTTGAAGGCTGTAACCTGTTAGGAGAAGATTGATAAATTTAAGTGCAAGTGGTGCTAATCCCATAATGAAGGCAGATAAGGAGAGACCCGAAGCATGCTGGGCCTGTGAAGGTGCCGTAGGAGGCTCAAGGCATGCACTGCCCTGTGAGGGCAGGGGCTGCTGGGCTGCTGGCTGTGTGGCATGGGGCTGGAGTTCAGGCTGGGGAGGTGTGGGTTGAGGTGGGGTAGGAATGGGTTGAAGTAGGCGAGGAGCAGTATGAGGTGGGATAGGAGTGGGTTGGGGTAGAGGGTGAGGTGGTAGGGGTGTGGGGAGAAGGAATACCTCCTGTAAACGGGTATCCCTCCTAGGAGAGCTGGGGCAAGAGGGGGGTTTTGGCCGACGCCTGGGAGAGCGACGGCCCCTCAGGGATTTGGGTGTTTGGGGTGTGCATAGGTTAGTGGATGGGCGTTGAGGGGTGGAGCAGTCCTGGGCAGCCAAAGGAATTATTGTGACCTTAGGGCTAAGTGGCTTGGGAGGGGCTGGTTGTGGGGCAGGTGCAGGTGGGGGTGCCTGAGGAGGTGTTGTATTCTCCTCTGGTGAGGAAGTTGGTCTGAAGGACCCTGGGCGGATGCCCCTCAGCTTACGCTTAACCTCCGTTATAGTGTGGTCAGACTCATGTTGGAGCTGCTGTAGTTGCAGTGCCTGAAGGTATGCCGGGCACTGCCTGTAGGTGGGGCGGTGGTTGCCATCACAGAAAAGGCATGTTTCGGGCCGGGTACAAACCTCGGCATCATGGTAACCACTGCACCTCCCACAGCGGTTTTTGCCGTTGCAGGAGGCGTTGCCATGGCCAAACAGAAGGCAGCGGGTGCACCTGAGGACAGGGAGGGTGTGGGGCCTAACACGGTACACTGCAGAGTTTAGGGCAATCCTATCAGGGAGGGCCCCTCTAAACTTAATACGAATGGCCATATTGGCCATCGTCTGCCCTTCCCTGACAAAAGCTGGGAGTCTAAAAACGTCTATGATTTGAGTTGGGGCATCGTCTAGTATGGTAAGGTTGGTGAGTATGTCCTGTGTGGCCATTTCGGGGGATACTGGGTATATCCTCCCAAACATGTAAGTGGGGTCATCGTCTGTCACAACCCAGCATTTAACAGACCACTCCCCCAGCGTGGTGACCGACTCAGGAGGTTGAGAGAGGTTTTCGAGGTTGGCTACCTCGAATTTTATGCCCCTGCCGCCACCAGTGATGGTTAGGGTCTTCTCAACATATTTTTTGCCAAATAAGGAAGAGTAGATAGCCGTGGCCACTTTACCAGGATGAATAAAGCATCTGTTCCCCTCAGCAGAGCGGATGATGATATATTTAGAGAAAGAGGGTTGCAGTGGTTGAGGTTGGCGTGGGGGCACAGCTCTAGCGTTAGGTGAGGGTGGCGAAGCAGCTACTTGGGCGAAGGAGCGATCATTGCATTTGGTAGACTTAGCTGTACGTTCGTTGGTCTCACCAGACGATGGAGAAAGAGAGCGAGTCCTTTTCAGGACCGTCGTGGTGGCGTCCATGTGGGCGGCGGCAGCTGCCGGTGGGTCACAGCCGTCGTCAGTCAGCATGAGTCCATTTGCCGTTCGTCGGCTGTCGATGCGGCGGGACTCGATACTGCAGTAAATCCTGCACTTGGGCACTTGTAGGCACCCACCGAACCGTAAATAAGGTTGGGGTGGCGTGTGTGGTTGCGGCTGAGAGAGGTAGGTCTGCACTCTACCGTGGTTCTAGCCAAGTTTAATGAAAACAATAACCTTTTGTTGTGGTAGGACACTTGAGAATGGATTTGTTTATCAACAGACCTTTGTTTACAAACATTACTTTTGAGCATGCGCAGTTGGGAAACAGCTCAGAATTGGCCTACTGCTGGGAACGCAACACCGGGTATTTAAACTTAGATGCTAAGATTCCAAACATATTTTCTATTATCCTCTGTGCCCTATACAATCTGTAATTAAAGATCCTCTCAGGGGAAGACCTTTCTAAATTTCCTGGAAAGGGTTTCAGTAAGTAACGTGACAAGGCAAAGATGTCATCTCCAACAAACAGGTATGGGACAGGAATGTGTCTGGAGGTAGCCTAAGCTGCTTCTGCTCTAGTTTTTCATACAGACATATATTTAAACACACCTCCGTCAGAAATTCTGCCTTGACATCCTACGTCTGCATATATAAACTGGCAAACTGCATTTACGCAGCCCATGAGGACAATACATACTGTATCTCCCTTTGTAATTGAAGAATAGGCTTCCACTATTCTTAGGAGCTTGCATTTGAATGTGCTTCCTGTCTTGTGCACCAATACAGTGTGGAAAGTTCCATCTGTGGGCGAACCCATTTGATGCTTCAATCAC
>JAXIVD010001997.1:5000-31081 GCA_036785275.1 Cancer borealis | reverse complement strand
AGAGAGAGAGAGAGAGAGAGAGGAGAAACATTATTACGAAGGATTTTAATTTTAAGCAGGAAGTAGTCAGAGTGTGGTGGGAGAAGAAGTACAAAGCAAGAACACACAGCAACAGTCCTACTGAACCTAATGAGGCTGTCTGTTTAGCTACACTACTATTATAATTACTTGATAGAGACTAAAGGATAGCAACGTGGAAGTCTCCTCCTCATCCATCCCCCCCCTCCCCAGCCGAAGCTGGCCGGTGTCGCGTGATCAGAGGTCTGTTATTGTTTTCGAGGTCCACCCTAAACTGCGCATGCTCAGCAGTAATGTTTGTAAAACAAAGGTTTGTTGATAAACAAAAGCCGGAACGCCATACACACGGAACCCTGTGACCAGTAGTCCACCTGTAATAAGTGGTCCACGCATTAATATTAATTCACCTCTAGGCCTGATCTGTTTTCTCACAAGTGAAGTGAATGGCCTTTTAACAGTTTTTATGTTGCAGTGATTCGAGTTTGTAGTTATAGAAAATGTAACATCCTTAGTCTGAAAAGGGAAATAGAAACTAGGGGGATAATGTTTAAGCTTAGACTTACATTGAACATGTAGAATACATTTTTCTGGTGCCTTTTTCATGTGTTTGAAATCAATCAAACCTTTATTTCCGTGAAAAATGCTTTGTTTTCCCAGTAATTATGGTAATTTTCCCCAGTAAACCCACCTCTTCCTTAAAAAAACACCATTGGATTTGTCATTCACAGTTGGTTGAAGACAAACAATACATTCCCATTAAATATGATGTAAAAACAAATTAAAAACTACCAGTAAAATCTACACTACACGTCATGCAACAAGTATTCTAATCTAACATAACATAACTTAACTTAACCGAGCCTAATATAACCTTCCATTATTTCACACATACATACAAACTTATATAGAATATATATATACCCTGATCACGGCAAAAATTATTTTCAATGTGTGAGTCGAAACTTAATAAATCTCTTATTTTTATGTGCTTTATTCTCATCCCTAATTTGTCCAGCTCCCTCATGCTAGAATCAACCAGTATTTGTTGTTGTTCTTGTGTTTTCATTCTTTCATTCCTTTCATTGGTGAACTCTAGAACTCTATACCTGAATCTATATATCCTCCTGCCTACTACTTTTCGCCCTTCAAAAGAGGAGTACCAAGACACTGTTACCTCCGGTGGTACCATATGTTACAGGCTGTGATGATTGTTATTTATCACACCAGAGTGGCAGCATGTGTTACCGGTTGTGATGGTAACGAGTGTTATGTGAGATAGTGGCCCGAGCGGTTTAGCCAAATACGTGTACTTTATACAGTTTTATTTACAGTATAAGATGATCAGTACACTGGTACATAGAATAAGTCTCACTGCTTGTATTTGTATTCTAAGCAAGCAGGGTTATGCACATAGAATAAAGTATATCTATCACAAGAGTCACTGTGGGCACTATATCTCCTCACTTGGTTATAAGGTGAGGGTGGTACAATATATCACTTTCAGCGACAGTTTGTAGGGCACTCTTAATAACACAGAAATGTCAGTAATAACGGTCATTCCGGACACACGAATGTACGATGAGACTAGAACAAACCGAGGTCCGTGACTGATAGTGGCAGCTGCGCAGGTAGGTCTGCGAGCCGGGCAAGCTGGGTGCATTGAAGCAGCTAGCAGCGACGCCTGTCAAAAGCTGATATCAGTCTCCTTTCTTGCTGAGTCTGCAGTATCTCTCTGACCGGATGGCGGCCAGACACCATGAAACTGCTTCCCGAATGTTCGCCGCCTTACTTAACAAAACATTCGAGAACCTACTACAATACTACTACAATACATACTACAATTATAATAACATTAATTGCATAATACATGAGATATATAGGAATACAAATATTAGTAATACTACCTGCCTAACATGGGGTACATCGCTCGGTCACCTACTCGACGCGACCTCGCGACGTTCCTATATATTTAGAGTCAAGTACCTAACCTTGTGGAGGTGTCAATTCGTGGTCGCTAGCAGCTTTATTTGAAACTCTACCTTGTAGCATATAATAGAGTGTCAAAGCACGTTTCACTAGACAACATAGAGGAATCATTATGATAAACACCAACACTATCGGTAAGATGATCGTAGGGACTCATGTAGGTCGGTAGGGAAGCATGGACTGCTCATTCAAAATCTGATATGTTATTAATTTAAACTCAGAAATGGTATTAATCACATACTTAATAGAAGAAATATTTACACTTTGTGCAAAATCTAAGGTGTAAATACGCATAAAAATTTAGAAACAAAAAACCTTCATGAAGTGTCTCAGGATGAATCGACACTGTTGCTGAATTCAAGGTACATAACTTAATAATAGCAAAGTGACCAGTCTGTCGACCATATAACCTTCCTGAAGGGCAAATCACTGTCATCATCGTGAGACTGATGAAGAAAAATTAATGATGGCCCATGAAACTTTTATGGTAAAAAGGTTTTGGCTTTATTTGAGTGTAAGGGCATAGGTTTAAGCTCTATGAAGCATCGTGTTGAATCAAAGCAACATCACACGCACCTTCTTTAACAGATAAGAAAGCAAAGAGAGACGCAGGGCAAAAATAAAATCCTATATGCTCAGATTTACACTGGTGAAGTATTTGGTATTCACCGGTACTGTAGAGAGTGAGCCCCTCATTGACCAGCACAATAGAATCAGGTAGATCAACGGCGAGAATAGAGGTATTGATTTGAAATGGGAATGACTCTATTCGGTGAATATCATACACAACCTTCGAATGAAAGGGAACATGAACTACAATAGCGTGTGACGTTAACATTGCACTGAAAAGTGGGTAATAATGTAAAATTTCCGCTCCAGCAAAAATAGGGGTTAGATCATATTGTTTCTCTGCTAGCGTTAAGGTGTGTAATAAATCCTTAACTGGGAATAAAGATGAGGACACTCTACCTCGGGAAGCGTCAACCACATTCCTCAGTACGAGCTCATTTGCATGCATGATCGTATTGACTGAATTTTCTAGGGCATTTAGAACCATAAGAACCTCATCAATAGCATAGGAAACATCTATATTAAGAAATGCTTTGTTAAGAGAAGCACCTAAGATGTTAGTGTAATTTACCAATTTAATCATGCCTTCCTTGAGTCGTGCAATGTTTCTGCAGTTAAGATCTACAACCTTACGGTTAGATATAGCCACTGCAGCTAAATTATTGTGTGTTATGAAGTTAATATAGTACTGTCGGTACATACAACTCGGGTATTACTAACTGTGTTACCGGATTTTTCCTGTTCGACCAATGACGGCAAAGAACACCATCCGTATTGAGTAAAAACTGAGATAGAGGTATATGTAACTCAGGCAATTTAACATCACTACCGGATTTAAGATGATATACGACCTTGCTCCATACGTTATGTTGACGTTGAGCTTCAGCGAGAGCCTGCATAGTAAAATTATCAAGCGGTTTTGTGGCTTAATCGTCAGCACCAATAGGTATATTTCTTGACAACGCATCAGCCACTTTATTGGCTCGACCCGGCAAATATTTGAATTCAGGATGGAATTACTGCATTGTTAAGTACCATCGCGCGAGTCTACCGGTAAGGTTGCGACCCTTGAAAAAAATCACGGAATGTTTTGAGTGCCCATACTACCGCGAGTGTCTCTTGGTGAGTCACTGAGTAGATAGACTCCGCAGAATTTAGGGTTCTGCTCGCGTAAGCAATAGCACTATTCTTCCCTCGTTCGTCGGTTTGCATTAAAATAGCACCAAGACCTAACGCACTTGCATCCGTGAATAATATAAACGGTTTAGCGTAGTCAGGGAACGCGAGAATAGGTGCGTGGGTCAGAGCAAACTTAAGGTTACAGAAACTTTCTTCTTGACCAGCACCCCAATGAAACGGCACGTCCTTTTTCAAAAGTTTATTTAAGGGCGATGCTATACTGGAAAAACCTTTGACGAATGACCTATAATATCCGCATAATCCTAAGAAGGATCTTACATTGTCTACATTTCGCGGTAGAGGAAAGTTTTGTATGGCCTTTACCTTGTCATCCATAGTGTGTGTTCCATCTTCATTAACTAAATGGCCAAGAAAGGTGATGGACTTTTGTAAAAAATCACACTTGGATAATTTTGCTTTGAGACCAGCTCCACGGAATTTTAATAAGACTGACTCTAAGTTAGCAAAATGAGATTTATCATCTCTACTGAAGATAATAATGTCATCAAGGAAGGCGTAAGTTGAGTATGGGGTTTTAATTTAATAATGTGTTCCGCCCTATCGGTTGACCCTAGAGGTTCACCGGGTAATGTAATGACGTCACGATAGTGTTGCAATAAATCTATCAATGAACTCCTTAACTCAGGATAATCATTAACCATTACCAATGAATTAAACGTTGTTGAATGTTTTGTCTCCTCAGTTTGACACGAGTTAACTGAGGCAACACTACTACGTAGACTTAAATCAAGTGGATTTGGATCCACTTGTCTGTTATAAACTAACGCCTTGGTTAAGAGTACTCATTGTTTTAAAGTTATAGGACCATCAGTAGAATTAACCACAAAAGCAGAGGTGATGCTTCCCTCTCGTACTCTATTTAAAGTTGATTCCACAGCTAGTTTGTTTACTAAGCTGGGGCCTTCTAGGCATATATCATTTCCAACCTTGGCATTAAGAACCGATACTGGTATGTGGGCTGCCGCACGACTAGGTATTTTATGAGTCCCTACTACAGTGGCATTAATTTCCTTCCACTCCTCAAAACAGTTCGTTTGATGGTTTTCGTTGCAAGTTGAAGTAGCCTGGTACGATCCAGATTCTATCCTTTTTTTCTGGGCGTTATGAATCACACAGATTTCCTGTGTGTCGGTAAAACTTTTCGGGTCCGTACGGTTTGAAGAAATTAAACGTCTGGGTGTCTCCATCGCCTTCAAGGTTTTACCCCGAAACTTTACACAATAAAGATCAGGTTGTATTTCCAACTGAATGTCCTTCATAGTCCTCAGTTCTAGTAATCCATCTGAAGGAAGACTGAAATTAGAAATGACGTAGAAGTCCGTTCGGATGGGTGTAGTGTTATTACCTAACTTGATTGGAAGGCGCACGATACCTAAAATATCTATAGGTACGCTCGATACTCCCTGCAAATTGGTAATCGGTGGTCTGAGGGACCATCGGCTACCACACGACGCGCGCTTTAACGTCGAGTATGATGCAGCGGAGAGCACATTAACTGAAGCGCCGGTGTCGATAGCAAAAGATGCCCTTACAGAACCTATTTTGACAGGAAAAACCATAGCATCAGCGAGGATGCAAGCCGCTATTATTGATGAGCGAAGAGCATTAATATTAACCCCGTCGTTGGTTCCTTTCTGTCCACGATTTCTCGTTACTTCTAACCCGGGTGCTTTGCGGAGGCTCGCTGAACTTCCCCCGACTGAGAACCTCCTGACGTTCCATCATTCCCCTTGGGCTGATTATATCGGGCACTCAATTTCGCGATTTCAACACATTCTTCTGTGTTGTGAGTAGTACTGTTTTGATAATTAGAGACAGCGGGGTGAGTGTATCTCCCTTGGGAATTTTGTTGAAACGCTTATCCCCTTGCATGCGCCTTTTTAAGTTTCCTCATTCCTTGGGACTTAATGAAACACCTATTGGCGGTATGTCCTTCTTTTTGACAATAGTGACAAGTTAACAAAACCCTTGTGGCTGCAATGGGTATTGACTCTTCGCCGCCCAATTTAACCCGGGTGGTTGTCGCCACGGTGGAGGCAGTTCACTTACCGTTGTCGCTGGTTTCCTCAATCTTATTCTTTAATTTCCTGCTTAAATCATGCAGGTTTTCTTGAGAACTAAAATCCAATGACAACACCTTCCGGCTCTCTTTATCCTGTAGGGTGAGTATATAGAAAAAGAGAAAAACATCAGGCGGTGGTGAGGGAGTGCTAAGGGGTGTGTTCCCTCCAGTACCATTACTAGGGTTAGCTGTCATGCTGGTGGGTGTTGGGTTAGTACAGGCAAATAAATTAGTATCTACGGGAAGGCGTGGATATGGTGTTCCACTTCTAAGTGTGCGTATATTATCACTAAGTTCAGTCCCAGCAGGCGCAACTGCTTCCTCAAAACTATCACCTTCAGCAGTGCAAATATGATCAAATTCTTACACTAACTTCGTTAAATTATCTTTCGACATCCATTTACTAATAAGTAATTAATTGAAAATGATTAAAATAAATTAAATTCACTATTTACTTAATTAGAAGCGATATAGTAACGGTAGTGTAACGTTGTTTAAATAATTTCTCTGAGTTCACAATGCTTCACATTGCCTTATTCATAATAATAATAATAATATTAATAATATTAATAGTAATAATAATAAGAGAATGAACAACACTTAAATTAGATTATTAGTAATAAAATGAGACCGTTAATTAATCAAAAAGAAATGAGAGGATGGTGAAAAGTATACACATATAAATATACACCAAATAATCCACTAGACTCAATATACTGCTATTTTTTCAGCAAAATATATATGAGCAACAATAATAATAAATCACTGCTTTAACCACTGAAGTCTATGCAAGTGTTATTGTTTTAATAATGTGTAAGGGTAGTATTTTATCTAAATGCATGTGTATCTCACCTAAATAGTTAATATGCGACGGTAAATTGATTGAAGTCGCCGCTGTCCTCACGAGTCCTTTCAGGCCAGGAAACTCCTCGCCCTCTCGTGTCCCTCGGTTGGTCAGCTGTTGTAGTGGGGTGGGGGTAAGGCCACACCCTTCGTTGAGTCA
This sequence comes from Cancer borealis, assembly GCA_036785275.1. Classification (NCBI taxonomy): domain Eukaryota; kingdom Metazoa; phylum Arthropoda; class Malacostraca; order Decapoda; family Cancridae; genus Cancer; species Cancer borealis. Next base: position 24,242 of record JAXIVD010001997.1, on the reverse strand, counting down.
GCCGGGGTGAAAGGTTACCTCGTCTTCTTCTTCTTCTTGTGTCCCGCGGCAAGTAAAGCGGGGAAGTGAGGGCTGAGTCTGTGGTCACCCAGTAGAAATCTTCCTCCTCTTCTTCTGCCACCAACAGCTTCACCGTTGACTTGACATGGGGGGAAACGCTAGCCTCCTCACAGAGAGTTATGAGATGCTAGGGGTGTGAGAATACTTGGTGGTAGTGGTGCGAGGGGCAAAGGTCAGCGGGATGTCTTACGGAGCGCTGAGCTTGCTATAAAAACCTCGTCGTCTTCTCTTCCACTAACTTCTCACAGCCCAGTTTCTCTGTAAAGATCGTTCAATCCGTTTCCCAAAAATGTTCGTGTTATGAGTGCAACTGGTATTTCTTGTCTCACTGCTGTTCACCATATGTTACCTCCGGTGCTACCATATGTTACAGGCTGTGGTGGTTGTTATTTATCACACCACAGTGGCAGCATGTGTTACCGGTTGTGATGGTAACGAGTGTTATGTGAGATAGTGGCCCGAGCGGTTTAGCCAAATACATGTACTTTATACAGTTTTATTTACAGTATAAGATAATCAGTACACTGGTACATAGAATAAGTCTCACTGCTTGTATTTGTATTCTAAGCAAGCAGGGTTATGCACATAGAATAAAGTTTATGACAAGAGTCACTGTGGGCACTATATCTCCTCACTTGGTTATAAGGTGAGGGTGGTGCAATATATCACTTTCAGCGACAGTTTGTAGGGCACTCTTAATAAAAAAGAAATGTCAGTAATAACGGTCAGTCCGGACACACGAATGTACGATGAGACTAGAGCACACCGAGGCCCGTGACTGGTAGTTGCAGCTGCGCGGGTAGATCTGCGAGCCGGGCAAGCAGTGAAGCAGCCAGCAGCGACGCCTGTCAAAAGCTGACATCAGCCTCCTTTCTTGCTGATTCTGCAGCATCTCACTGACCGGATGGCGGCCAGACACCACGAGACTGCTTCCCGAATGTTCGCCGCCTCACGTCAGAAGACATTCGAGAACCTACTACATATATACCTCTACAATTATAATAACATTAACTGCATAATATATGAAATATATAGGAATACTAATATAAGTAATATTACCTGCCTAACATGGGGTACAACACCTCCCGATATTTGATATTTTTGTGTAACCATGCCAGATTCCTTAGACAAAAAAAAATTCATACGTACAGGTGTTCTTAGTGTGACAAACCATATATAGGTATATGTATATATATATATATATATATATATATATATATATATATATATATATATATATTTATATATATATATATATATATATATATATATATATATATATATATATATATTTATATATATATATTTATATATATATATATATATATATATATATATATATATATATATATATATATATATATATTTTTTTTTTTTTTTTTTTTTTTTTTAACATTTAAAGGTTACTGGCTAAGGGAAAAACAATTAAGTATAAAAAAAATCCCGCTTGTCGCCAGACCCTGTAAAAAAGATAGTAGGAGAAATAAAAAATGGGGGGCAGTTCAATTTAGTATGAGAGGTGTCTTGACACTCCTCTTTTGAAAAAGTTTAAGTCATAGGCAGGTGGAATAACAGACAAAGGAAGATATTTCCAGAGTTTACCAGTGTAAGGGATGAAAGAGTGAAGATACTGGTTAACTCTTGCATTAGGTAGATGGACAGAATAAGGATGAGAAGAAGTAGAAAGTCTTGTGCAGCGAGGCCGCAGGAGGGAGGGAGGCATGCAGTTAGCAAGTTCAGAAGAGCAGTCAGCATGAAAATAGCGGTAGAAGATAGATAAAGATGCAACATTGCGGCGGTGACTTTAACAGTCAAGACAGTCAATTAGAGGAGGAGAGTTGATTAGGCGAAAAGTTTTGGACTCCACCCTGTTTAAAAGAGCTGTATGAGTTGAGCCCCCCCAGACATGAGAGCCATACTCCATACATGGGCGGATAAGGCCCCTGTACAGAGCAAGCAGCTGAGAGGGAGAAAAATGGACGCAGACGCCATAAGACACCTAACTTCTTGGTAGCTGATTTAGCAAGAGTAGAGATATGAAATTGCCAGTTTAGATTTTTAGTAAAGGATAGACCGAGTGTGTTTACTGTGGAGGAGAGGGGAAGTTGAGTGTCGTTGAAGAAGAGGGGATAGTTATCTAGAAGATTATGTCGAGTAGATAGTTGTAGAATTTGAGTTTTTGAGGCATTGAACAAAACAAGGTTTGCTCTGCCCCAATCAGAAACTAGTGAAAGATCTGAAGTTAAGCGTTCTATAGCATCTCGCCTTGAGTCATATAATTCTAGTTGTGTTGGGCGTCGGTTGTACGACGTTGATAAATGCAAGGTGGTGTCATCAGCATAGGAGGGGATAGGGCACTGAGTCAGATTTAGGATATCTTTGATGAATAATAGAAAGAGAGTGGATGATAAGACAGAACCCTGAGGAACACCCCTGTTGATAGTTTTAGGAGAGGAACAGTGACCGTCCACTACAGCAGCAATAGACCGGTCGGAAAGGAAACTGGAGATGAAGGTACAGAGAGAAGGATAGAATCCGTAGGAGGGTAGTTTAGAAATTAAAGATTTATGCCAGACTCTATCGAAGGCTATCGATATTTCAAGGCTGACAGCAAAGGTTTCACCGAAGTCCCTAAAAGAGGATGACCAAGATTCAGTTAGGAATGCAAGAAGATCAATGGTAGATCGGCCTTTACGGAAACCATACTGGCAATCAGAGAGAAGGTTGTGAGCTGATAGATGCCTCATTATCTTCTTGTTAAGGACAGACTCAAAGGCTTAAGAAAGGCAGGAAATGAAAGCTATAGGGCGGTAGTTAGAAGGATTGGAGCGGTTACCTTTTTTAAAGACAGGTTGAATGTGAGCAAACTTCCAGCAAGAAGGATAGGTATAAGTAGTGCGACAGAGACGAAAGAGTTTGACCAGGCAGAGAGCGAGTTCGGAAGCACAGTTTTTGAGAACAATAGGAGGGACTCCATCCGGACCGTAAGCCTTCCGAGAATCAAGACCAGAGATGGCCTGGAAAACGTCTTGATAAAGAATTTTATTTTTAGGAATGAAGTAGTCAGAGGGTGGAGGAGTAGGAGGAATATACCCAGTATCATCCAAAGTAGAGTTGGTAGCAGAGGTTTGAGCGAAGAGTTCAGCTTTAGAGAAAGAAGAGACAGCTGTGGGGCCATCTGGTTGAAGTAAAGGAGGGAAAGATGAAGAAGTAAAATTGTTAGATATATTAATGGCTAAATGCCAGAAATCACGAGAAGAGTTAGAGTTTGAGAGACTTTGACATTTTCTAAAAATGAAAGAGTTTTTAGTAAGTTGGAGAATAGAATTGGCATGATTACGGGCAGATATATATAGGGCATGAGTTTCAGCAGATGAATGGCTACGGTACCGTTTGTGAGCCGCCTCTCTATCATTGACAGCACAAGAACAAGCAGAGTTAAACCAGGACTTTTTAGCTTTAGTATTAGAGAAAGTATGAGGAATGTATAGCTCCATGCCAGAGACAATCACCTCTGTTATGCGCTCGGTAAAAAGAGAAGGATCTCTGACATGGAAGCAATAATCATCCCAATGAAAATCCGAATAGTACTGCCTCAGGTCCTCCCACTTAGCAGAGTTGAAATGTCAGAAGCACCTCTGCTTAGGCGGGTCCTGAGGCTGCACTGGAGTGATAGGAAAGGTAACAGAAATAAGATTGTGATCGGAGGAGCCCAACGGAGAGAAAAGTTTAACAGAGTAAGCTGAAGGGTTGGAAGTTAGGAAAAGATCAAGAATGTTGGGCGTGTCTCCAAAGCGGTCAGGGATACGGGTAGGGAACTGCACTAGCTGCTCTAGGTCATGAAGGATAGCAAAGTTGAAGGTTTGTTCACCAGGTTGGTCAGTGAAAGAAGATGAAAGCCAAAGCTGGTGGTGAACATTCAAATCTCCTAAAATGGATATCTCAGCATAAGGAAAGTGAGATAGGATGTGCTCCACTTTGGAAGTCAAATAGTCAAAGAATTTTACTTAGCCAGAAGAATTATGTGAGAGATATACAGCACAGATGAATTTAGTTAGAGAGTGACATTGAAGTCTTAGCCAGATGGTAAAAAATTCTAAAGATTCAAGATTAGGGGCACGAGAGTAAGTAATGTCGTTACGCACATATGCCCAACAGCCAGCTTTGGATTGAAAATGGGGATAGAGAAAGTAGGAGGGAACAGAGAAGGGATTGCTGTCAGTAGTCACAGACAAATGTGTTTCAGTTAGGAAGAGAAGATGAGGTTTAGTGGAGGAGAGATGGTGTTCCACAAATTGGAAATTAGATCTAAGGCCACGAATGTTGCAGAAATCGAGAGTAAAAGTGTTAGAGGAAGTGTCAAGACACCTGAGGTCGTCAGCAGAGGAGCAGTCCGACATTGGGACATTTGTGGTCCCCTCCCCAGATGGGGAGTCCGAGGCTGGGTGTGGGGAAGCCATTTTTAAATTTTGATTTGAAGAGAGTGTAAATTGTAAGGTGTAGTAATGTTATGTAGGTTGTAGAAGAAGTTGTCTTTAGAGGGTAGGCTGCAGCTGCTCGCTTGTGTAAATGAGACACTAAGGGAACCAGGAAGAGAGGACACGGGGAATCACCCAGTCTGCAGCACTGCCTACATCCCCGTAAGTACCTCTCCTGGAGTATTCCACCGGGCGGCATATATATATATATATATATATATATATATATATATATATATATATATATATATATATATATATATATATATATATATATATATATAGTCATATCACACTGATATGTGTAAATTTTTATTATTTCGAGGGGGCACCTTACTGCAAAGATACCAGTGTAAGGTGCCAGGAAACTATCTATTTGTAAATATTTTTCACATATCATTCCCAAGGAACCTTATGTTCTATTGTGATATTTTCCTTAGGTGCTTGTCTTTTCCAAATCTCTCCCCAGGGCACTGAAGTCTCTAGTTCTTCCTTTTGTAACATTCCCCTATCTTTATATAATTTTCTTCCCTTCCCAAGTATACACAAGATATTCTCTGTTCTTCCTGTTACCTAGGTGCAATTTTTCCCTTTAATTCTTCCTGAAGTGTTCTGTTTTCGGACAAGAACATAGATAGTGTTGCAAAGTATAAGAATTTTCTTCATGACAAAGCTTGCAGGGTATTCCATCCTCATCATGTACATACTGCCAACATTACTTATACCCTAAAGCCGCATAATAACAGTGTCAACTCTGGTGGATGTTCTACAATAGCATACATTGGTGTTGTTGTGAACTGTCACATAGTGTCTCATAGTTTCACTTCCACCATCTATGATTTTGACAATATTTTCATAATCCCATTGTCTCCTACTCGTCAAGACACCCTTGACTCTTTAGAAACTCATAGTGACCTCAGAATCAATGGACATCTTATTTTATGCCTCCTTTGCAAGCTTGGCACCAGTTTAATTGAGACAAATACCAATATGAGATGGTATCCATATGAACTGCACAACATGCCCACCATCTTCAGCTGAAAGACAATAGCTTTACATTGGGACACAAATGCACTATTTACAGTATTAATACTATTAAGAGAAAACAAAGCACTCTGACTATCTACAAATACATAAATATCTTTGCCTTTCAGGGATGCCACTAATAATCCTTCATATATAGCTTGAAGTTCTGCAGTTGCGGTGAACGAAATATGGCCAAGTTTCTTAGATACATGTTCATCAGTACATACACCCTCTTCAAAATATTCCCTAATTACTGCCCCACATTCAACCTTAGCACCACTTACTGAACCATCAGGAATCACGTTATATCTGGATAAAACATTAATTAGCATTCAATTGCAGAATATCCATAGTAATTTTATCCTGCAACCACGGTGGAACACTATCAGTTTTGTTCAAAGATGTACACTATTGGACTGCACCGTACTCAAGCAAAGTCTTATATATACATCTTTTTACCATAACTGTTTACTTGAACAGTTGTACGGGCAGTCTGACAGGTGTTTAATGGTGGTCTAGTGGCTAGCGGTCGGGCATAGCAGCTCAGGGTCCCACGTTCGAGCCTCGGCACGGGCTGGTCACTTTTCTACGTTACTACCACCGAGTGGCCTAAGATCACCCACATGCTGCCATAACACCATCCTCGCCGGGACTGCAACGTTATATGCGCGAGAAGCTTCCGCTGGCAGCATGAGCCTAGGAAGAAACAAGGCGTCACTTTAAAAATCTGACCCGCGCTACTAACGGGCGGAGGCCAACCATCTAAGGTCTCTTTGAAGCCTACCGGCGCTATCGGTAGAAAGATTAAAAAAAAAAAAAAAAAAATTCATCACTTCTTCTAGTCATCCTAATGCCAGCAGCTACAATCAACTCTTTCATTTTATAATAAATACTTGCAAGATACAGTTCCATTCACATCACTTCTATTCTAGTAGTTGTTGTACATCCTAATATAGTTCACACTGCCCATTGCGTCCGAACAAAAAATCCCCAATCCACCTGAGTAAACGTTCTTTGATTGAATAATGAAACGTGGCCAGCGGATATCAGGGGATCGAACCCGGGATCCTAGGCTTGCTAGACCACTGTACGACCGCCTCCCCAAAGCAGGCATAAGCCACCTTGATTTGATGGATCTGCTCCACTCAGCTGCTGTCTTGCTTTCTGTGAATGAATAAATATCACATTTAGATATATTTAGATGTGGGATTCTACAAATGAACATGAGCCTGACAACCTTGTAGAAGATATGCCTGGGACTATATCAATGAAACCTTACATACTTTTTCCTTGCTTTCACCTGTTATTAGATTCAAGCTAGAGGTGTTTTTAAAGTAACTTATTTCCATTATACTTCCATATCATGCCTCTTAATTCCACATTTACGTCTTACATAATCAAGATGGAGACAATACAATGGATATTTTTGTCCTCTTCCATGCTGACTTGCACACCAAATGTAAGAAAAAACAAAGCAGTGGGGTTGGGTTTATGATTTACTTAATGTGGATCATGGTATGCTTATTTTTCGTCACAGCTTACAGGTACGACAGCTATACCTGCAAGTGCTCGCGTAAAGATACGGCACGTGCCTAACTTTTGGGTAATGAAATATAAAAAAGTTTATAAAACCGAGCTTAACCGAACCATACCGTACCTAACCAAACCTAACCTAACATAACCTAATCTAACCATAACCTAAGGAATGCAGTATCCTCATAGTGCTCGCTTATAGATACGGCACATGCCTAACTTTAAGGTAAACCGTTTATATAACCGAACCAAACCGTACCTAACCAAACCGTACCTAACCTAACATAACTTGAAAGATGCTTTACCAGGTCAATAATAAGGCACAGGCCGTAGGAATAGCGGATAATAATGCAATACGACTGCTGTGTCTCTAAGCACCGTATTTTTTTTTTGTGATCACAGGCAATCATGGCAAGCCTCGGGTTATTTGGCAGGCGACACTTGCAGTACACCTTTTCCACCTCAGTGTGAACAACACCCTTATTGCTCCTGTGTTAGGCTGATTATATTATGTTTGGTTTGGTTAGGTTCGGTTTTATAAGCTTTTTACCCCAAAAATTAGGCATCTGCCGTATCTATAAGCAAGCACTATGAGGATACATCATTCGCTAGGTTATGATTAGATTAGGTTATGATAGGTTTGGTTAGGACAGATTTGGTTCGGTTAGGTTCGATTATATAAGCTTTTTATATTTTATCATCCAAAACTTAGGCACGTGTCGTAACTATAAGCGAGCACTTACAGGTACGGCTGCCGTACCTGTAAGCTGTGCTAATAAAATATGTAGTGGCTTAGTGCAAATAATTCGTTAAGTCGCAGTGATTTTGTGCAAGTAGTTCCTTAAGTAGCAGTGATTTTGTGCAAATAACAGTATTCATAAAATAAAGCGTCATTTCACTTGCAATTTTTTTTCACATTAAAATTGATAGATCAGGAGAGGTTTGGGGGTTTCGGAACCCAATCCCTATTTTCCCATAGTCTTCAATTCACCAAACACAGATTTTGCCCAACAATGTTGACTCAGGGTAAATCTGCATAACTACTGCGATATCGATATAAATATGAAGTGGTACATATTATACATAGTGTACTCAACATATCTGTTTCAAGCGGTGCTAACCATTATGTACCTAGCAAAGCGTCTTCTAAGTTATGTTAGTTTATTTATGTTATGTTATGGTTAGATTAGATTAGTTTAGGTACAGTTTGGTTCGGTTATATAAGCATTTTATATTTTATTACCCAAAAGTTAAGTATTTCATAAGAACATAAGAACATAAGAATATAAGGAGACTACAAAAGGCCAGTTGGCCTACTCGAGATAGCTCCTGTGAACCTAAAAATATCCACTACTATATATCGTCGCTGTCCATGAATTTATCCAACCTATTCTTAAAACAATCTATAGATTTTGCACTCACCACATGATTGCTGAGCCTATTCCACTCGTCAACTACTCTATTTGTGAACCAGTTCTTTCTTGAACCTGAATTTTTCTAGCTTGTAATCGTTCGTTCGCGTTCTAACTGGACCACTAACTATGAGTACCTTACTTATGTCCCCCTTATTGAATCCCTTGACCCATTTATACACCTCAATTAGGTCTCCTCTCAACCTGCGTCTTTCTAGTGAGTGTAGCTGAAGGCGCTTTAATCTATCTTTATAATCCAAGTTCCTGATCCCATGTATCATCTTCGTCATTCTTCTTTGTATGGCTTCTAACCTATTTATATCCATCATGTAGTAAGGAGACCAAAACTGAACCGCATAATCTAAATGGGGCCTAACTAAAGCTAAATAAAGTCTCAAAATTACTTCTGATGTTCTGTTGGTTACTGTTCTGGAAATGAAACCTAATATTCTGTTTGCCTTATTTCTAGCGCTGATGCACTATTCTCTAGGTCGAAGATCCTGACTAATTAACACCCCTAAATCCCTTTCTGAGTTAAGATTACGCAAACCTGTACCATTTAAAGTATATCCATTATTGGTGTTGTGCCTTCCTATGTGGAGAATGCTACACTTACTAGTATTAAAGTTCATTTGCCATTTCTTTGCCCACTCTTGCAACATGTCTAGTTATCCCTGCAATATCTCAATGTCTCGCTGTGAGCCTAACCACCGCCCTATCTTCGTGTCATCTGCGAATTTACTAATGTTACTGCTCACCCCTTTGTCTAAATCATTTATGTACATTATGAAAAGCAGTGGACCTAACATAGACCACTGAGGAACCCCGCTAATTACTTTCCCCCAATTTGATTTCTCGCCATTAACTACAACTCTCTGTTCCCTGTTACTGAGCCATGATCTAATCCAGTTATACACCTTACCATCTATCCCATGTGCTTTTATTTTCCTCAGTAGTTTCTCATGCGGCACTCTATCAAACGCTTTACTGAAATCGAGGTATATGACGTCATATTTTTCATCGTTATCCGCTGCTTCATAAACTGTCCTATAAAAACTAAAAAGATTAATAAGACAAGATCTACCTTTGGTAAAGCCATGCTGAGAGTCGGTGATCAATTCATGTAACTCTAAGTGTTCTCGGATCCTCTTTGCTACAATTGTTTCTAACATTTTACCTATGACTGATGTTAGACTAATTGGCCGGTAATTTGACATTTCGCTCCTATCCCCCTTTTTAAATATCGGTACTACGTTAGCCTGTCTCCATAAGTTGGGTACCTCTCTTGTGCTTATTAATGTATTAAAGATATCCGTTAAATTCCCACTAACTATATCCCTACATTCCTTTAGTACCCGTGGATAGAGAAAGTCTACCCCAGGTGATTTAGTGCTACTGAGTCGGTCAATCTCTTTGATTACTTCCTCCCTGCTTATGCTGATGTCTGTTAAGCTACTATTAACCCCTCCCCTGCACTGCATCTGGCATATAAGTCATGTCATCCTGAGTAAATACTGACAGAAAATATTCATATAAGGCTTCACTTATATCCTTGCTACTCGCTAGTATACCTTCCTCTACTTTTAAAGGCCCTATTCTGTCCCTATTTTTTGTTTTGTATAACTGGAAAAATCTCTTAGGGTTATGTTTCACATTACTAGCTACTTTAATTTCGTAATCCCCCTTTGCTTTGCGGACATCCTTCCTTACATTCCTCGCTAAAAGAGTGTATCTATCGCTTAGTCCAACCTCTCCATCCTTTAGCCTTTTATAAATCCCTCGCTTCATACCTATCAAACCGTTTAACCTTTCTGTCAACCATTTCGGGTCATTTTTGCTTGACCGAATACTTTTATGAGGGATGTGCCTTTCCTGTCCAGTAATTAATATTCTAACGAACTAATAATAATAATAATAAAAAAAAAAAAAATAATAATAATGATAATAATAATAATAATAATCTCCCTCGATCTCTCGTTTACCTGCGACCTCGCTCTCCTCACCCACTCTGACCTGGCCATCCCTAATCTCCCTCCAAGGTACCTCAGCCACCTGTCCTGCTCTCTCCCTAATCCTAATCCTCTCCCTAATCAACGTAATTAATCCAGTCTATGTTACGATAGTCAAAATCTCCCATAATACATAATTTTTTATATCTGGTCGCCGCTACGTTAATCTCCCGAAAAATCAAAGTAGTTTCCTCCCTAGAGAGAGAAGGATGTCTATAAATACATCCTAGCAACAGTCTTTCCCTTCTATTAACTACTTCTACCCATAATGTGTCATTATTTACACCTGATTTCACTGTTCTGCTAACGTAGCTGTTCAAAGAATCCTTTATATAAATGGCTACTCCCCCTCCTGTCCTACCTGACCTGTCCTTGTGAAATACATTATAACCTTCTATCTCAAATTCTGATTTGAAATCCCTCCCTGCTGTGTCTATCCAAGTCTCCGTAATAGCGATTACCTCAGGCATAGACTACACCATACTTGACCGGACACTCGCGACGATCGCTGACAGATGATATTACATTTAGGCCCTATAGACTCTACTGCTATGAATGATGACAGATAATACTTCATATATCAGTTCATATTCTACTTAGGACATTGTATTTCATGTCTTTACAATCAATAATGATTGCTGAACCATGGCTGAACCTAAAAAAATGATTTTACAACTTTAGCAATAGGAAATTAACATAAAGATGACAAGTTTGAGTGAAAAATCGCGTGGGAGCTGTGTATAAAGCATATTGTTTATAGCAAAATATTCTTGCAAATTCGCAATAATTTCTGAAATAAAACATCACATAGTGTGAAATCATCATTCCTGAATATGATTTGATTGCGAACAAATGTCATATTATCGTTATATCGGCTTGGGAATGAATTTTTCACAACAATTCGTGGCTTGACCTTGCTCTTGATGTCACAGGAGGTCTGAGTTGAGAAACTATCGTTTATTTAGTATATATGCAACAAAAAAAATATTGCACCTCTTTTTTCAATGACGATTTATGAGTATAAGAAAAATAGGATAGACGACAATACAAGAAACCACCCAAAATTTTTTTAATTCGATGTCAAATATAGCATTTACTTCTCGCATGACAAGATCAAGGCGTAAGAGGTTACAAGAAGAAGAAGAAGAGGAAGACCAAAACAAACCTTTACAAAGACCACCAACATAAAAAGTTCAATTAATTGGTCCCATGACGTTATTATAAATCTCATGGAAAATGTTCATGAGCAGAAGAAGAAGAGAAGTGCTTTCTCCATAACGGCTTGTGTTGTTGTTATGATCAGCTGATTCCACAAGGTTAGTGGTTCAACTTGTGTGTGATCAGACTGCTAGTCGTATCGCTGTAAGTCCAGGAAAAATGGAAGCCAGGCTAGCGTTAGCAATACCTAGTGTGACCGTAGCTTGAATCAATGAAGCAAAAGGCACACACACCCTTAACTCTCTACATCAGCTTCTATTGTATACTCTGAATCATGCTTGAAATAAGATTTGAAACTATTTTCAAATATTTTGTTTGTTTTCTACGTTTTCACTGAGCATGGCAGGATAAAAGGAGAAGTACGTACGCCGGGAAAGTGATGTATGGTGATAAGATCATTGGAAAGAACATTGCTAGATAGAAGAGGAGGAGGAGGCAATGAAACCAACAAGCTGACTAGAGATCATCACCAATAAGGAATTACAATGGAGTTATTTTACACAGTCTCTGAGAAACGCTCTCTCGATGACACTCAGCAAACATCGTAAGTTGATTAGGAATGATACGTTTTTTCTACCTGATGTTATTTATGGGTATGTGAAATATGAATATGAGTGAATTGATTACGAGTGACTTAGGGTGTTGTGTTTAAGTTTTCGAGTGAACAGTTAAGTATGGTGTAGTCTATGGTATTGCATATTAGTATGGATTACATTGGCTATGTATGTATGCGTTTTCAGTCTAAAATTCCAATATTTCCGGAAATTATTGCAAATTTGGTGTTTTTATTGGTCTTAGGATTTAATAATTGTCGCCCACCGATGACGTATGTTGACTAATTTGTTTTTGTTGCTCATAAACATATTCTTCACATCACTTTGAGGTGTTTGCTTTTTGTTTGAGGTTTCTATGATGATTTTAAGTATTTTATTCAAATAAAACAAACAAAACATCGCCTTAGGACACATTTGTGAAAAACCCGATTTCGAGTGCACAGTCACGTATGGTGTATTCTAGGGTATTGCATGTTAATATAGACTACATGGGCTATGCATGTAAGTGTTTTCAGAATGAAATTCCAGTATTCCTGGAAATTATTGCAAAATTTGTGTTTTTCTTGGTTTCTTTGGATTTAACAATTGTCGCCCACCGATGACGTACGTTGAATAATTTTTTGTTGTTGCTTATAAACATATTCTCTACATCACTCTGAAGTGTTTGCTTTTTATTTGAGGTTCCTATCTTATTTTTAAGTATTTTATTAGAATTTTCAAAAAATCTGCCGTAGGGCCTGTTTGCAAAAGGTCCGATTTCGAGTGTCCAGTCAAGTATGGTGTAGTTTATGCCTCAGGTCTTTCTACGGACGCGAGTCTGCTAAGTAAATCTATTTTATTCCTGACACTACGGCTATTGCAATAATACACTTTTATCTACTCTTTATTTTTATCTACGCTAACTAACTCTTTACTGCCCTTTCTTAGTTAATATGTTCTCTAATTTAGAAGTCAAATACTCAAAGAGTTTTACATAGTCAGAGGAAATAGGAAAATGATAAACAGCACAAGAATTTAGTGGTAGAGTGACAGTTTAGTCGAAGTCAGATTGTAGAAAATTTAGAAGATTTAAGGGCATGGGCACGAGAGCAAGATATGTCGTTACGTAGGTAGACGAAACAGCCAGCTTTGGATCGAAAATGAGAATAGAGAAAGTAGGAGGAAGCAGAGTAGGAGCTGCTATCAGCAGCCTCAAACAACTTGGATTCAGTGAGGAAAAGAAAATGAAGTTTAGAGGAGGAGAGGTGAATTTTCACAGATTGAAAATTATATCTAAGACTGCTAATGTTGCAGAAATTAATGTAGAATAAGTTAGAGGAGTTAACAAGATCCCTGGAAAAGCTATCGCGAAAGTTGTCCGTTCTGAGGACAATTTTGGTCCTCTCCCCAGGTAGGGACTGCGAGGCAGCGCGTGATTTTATCATTTAAAAAATTTTTAGGAGAGTGTTTATGTGTGTAATATGCAAGTAAAATAAGGTAAAAAGAAGAAAAGTATATCCTTAGAGAGCATGCTGCAACTGCTTCTCTTGTGTTAGTGAGACACGAAAGAAGACTGTCAGGAATGACACTGAAAAGGTCAGCAGCAGGCTTGCAGCGCTCCCTCACCTCTTGGTGCGAACCAATAACAATAACAAGATGTTTCGGCATGATATTAAAAGTACGAAGATGTAACACAATTGCTCGTAAATCATACTTTCATATTAGCGTTGTTGACCACTGGAACCAACTTTCAAACTCAGTTGGTCGCTCGAAAAATATAGATGGTTTCAAGTTTCGATTAGATACACATTTCAGTGAAACAGATTTTTATTCAGTAATTAATTGATTACATGGTATTAACTTTTATGTATGTCTTACACATTAAAAGTGTAGTGACAACATATTGTTACTGTTAATGAAGCTACTCCTCTCTCAGGATGTACCAGCATTAGTGGTAGTCTAGTATAGTACCCTGCTCTAATTTTATTCTTTACCATAAAATTTCCACGTCCTAATTTTCTACAAGATATATGATATTTCCTTTTTACTGTTTCCTGCCGGCATTTTGCCGGACAGACTCTTTCTGAAGGGACAGGACATCCGTAGTGGTAGACGTGATTGTTTTTATGCTTAACCATAGGCTATACTATACATGACTGGACACTCGAAATCGAACCTTTTGGAAATAGGCCCTACGGCAGATTTTTAGAAAAATGAAACAAAATACTTAGAATTAAGATAAAACCTCAAATAAAAAACAAACACCTCAGAGCGATGTAAAAAATATGTTTATGAGCAACAAAAACAAATTAGTCAACATACGTCATCGGTGGGCGACAATTATTAAATCCTAAGAAACCAAGAAAAACACAAAATTTGCAATAATTTCCAGGAATATTGGAATTTCAATCTGAAAACACTTACATGCATAGCCCATGTAGTCTATATTAATATGCAATACCATAGAATACACCATACGTGACTCTGCATTCGAAATCGGGTCTTTCACAAATGTGTTCTGAGGCGATTTTTTGATGGTTTTATTTGAATAAAATACTTAAAATCATCATAGAAACCTCAAACAAAAGGAAAACAACTCAGAGTGATGTGAAGAATATGTTTATGAGCAACAAAAACAAATTAGTCAACATACGTTATAGGTGGCCGACAATTATTAAATCCTAAGACACCAATAAAAACACCATATTTGCAATAATTTCCAGGAATATTGGAATTTTAAACTGAAAACGCATACATACATAGCCAATGTAGTCCATACTAATATACATGCATGCTTGAAATAAGATTTTAAACTATTTCCAAATATTCAGTTTGTTTTCTACGTTTTCACTGAGCATGGCAGGATACACAACAACTTAGTGTTGAGAGAGTAATTGTAAAATATAACCAAAACTTGAACACAACACCCTAAGTCACTCGTAATCAATTCACTCATACTCATACTTCACTCATACTTTCATATACCCATGAATAACATCAAGAAGAAAAAAACGTAACATTCCTAATCAACTTGCGATGTTTGCTGAGTGTCATCGAGAAAGTGTTTCTCAGAGACTGTGTAAAATAACTCCATTGTAATTCCTTATTGGTGATGGTCTCTAGTCAGCTTGTTGGTTTCATTGCCTCTTCCTCCTCTTCTATCTAGCAATGTTCTTTCCAATGATCTTATCACCATACATCACTTTCCCGGCGTACGTACTTTTCCTTTTATCCTGCCACGCACAGTGAAAACGTAGAAAACAAACAAAATATTTGGAAATAGTTTCAAATCTTATTTCAAGCATGATTCAGAGTATACAATAGAAGCTGATGAAGCTACGGTCACACTAGGTTTTGCTAACGTTAGGCTGGCTTCCGTATTTTTCTGGATTTACAGCGATACGACTACCAGTCTGGTCACACACGTAGAAGAACAAACCTTGTGGAATCAGCTGATCATAAGAACAACACAAGCCGTTATGGAGGAAGCACTTTTCTTCTTCTTCTGCTCATGAAAATTTTTCATGAGACTTATAATAGCGTCATGGGACCAATGAATTGAACTATTTACGTTGTTGACCTTTGTAAAGGATTGTTTTGGTCTTCTTCTTCTTCTTCTTGTGACCTCTTTCGCCTTTTGCCTTTCGCGCCACGAATTGTTGTGAAAAATTCATTCCCAAGCCGATAAAACGATTATATGACATTTGATTACAATCAAATCATATGCATGAATGGTGATTTCACAATATGTGATGTTTTATTTCAGAAAATATTGCGAATTTGCCAGAAATATTTGCTATAAACAATAGGCTTTATACACAACTCCCACACGATTTTTCACTCAAACCTGTAATCTTTATGTTAATTTCCTATTTGCAAAAGTTGTAAAATCATTTTTTATGTTCAGCCATGGTTCAGCAATCATTACTGATTGTAAAGACATGCAATACAATGTCCTAAGTAGAATATGAACTAATATATGAAGTATTATCTGTCATCACTCATAGCAGCGTAATCTATAGGACCGAAATGTAATATCGTCTGTCAGCGATTGTCGCGAGTGTCCAGTCAAGTATAATGTAGTCTATGGCTTAACTTATCACTAATATTTCTATTTCGCACTTCGGCTTCATTGGTTAGGGTACTGCCACTGCACAAAGAAACTGCCACAAAAAAACAAATTCACTAAATTATTATACGTAACTGGGCACACTTCATGTCAGCTTAGATAACAAGCCTACGACGTGACTTCATTTTCAGTTGCAACATGCTTGAGAGTCAAGTCTCACACCAATAATTTGAGGGGAATTGAAGATATATGGTCAAAGCTCTCCTCATGAATATGAGCAGTCTTTCTTCAGTTTTGCTAGAAAAGGTCGATATTTATTGTTCAATGAAGCTGAATTTCAGCTGAGACTCCTCACGAACTGGAAGAAATTCTACTTCTGCAGCAGCCTCGGTATCATTGATAGCACTGAAAAAGGATCTGCAGATCCATAAATTAGAAAAAAACGGTTATCCAGTCCAGGATAGTAACTTTCGATGGGTTCATTTACTACCAGAAAAACAGCAGAGATCTCACGGAAAATGCATTCTGCAAAGAATCTAGAAGAGTCGTCATTTGAGAGAAGAAAGTATGCAGTGTCATCATCCTGAATTTTTCTGATAAAGCTGAATCTTGCTCTTTAATGCTGCCACTTTGTTATGAACCGTGTGCTATATTGTGAAAATTCTTTGGAGCGAAAAGTTAATGGAATTCACTTAACAGAAAAAGTCAGTCAAATAGACAACTTTGGAAAGGAAACCTTTCCTGGATCAGTTTCATGAAGATTCCCTCTACATCTCGTTCTCTTCTTAAAAAAGTGTCGTTATTGTCGTTATTGTCGTAGTTAGAGCATGCGATGAAGAACTTTACCACGTGATTGCCATCATACTTCTTTGAGAAATCCTAAAGCTTGAAACTGGCACACATTTCTTGACAAAGCGCTTCAAATAAAAATCCTTGAAGTTGTTCGCTTCCTCGCATATTGTTCTAAATTTTAATAATGTCTGAAACACTTTTTTTGGTCCAGGTTAGAGATTCTTCAATGCCAAAGCATATATATGAATCATTCAATGGGTGAAGGAGACATGCAGTGCGACATTCTTTATGAAAGCTTTAAAACCGAATGTGCAACCAACTATAGAAGAAACAGCTTTTATACACAGTCTGACAATTGGTTCCCAGCCAAGCTCATGTTTGAGAAAAAGTATTTCTATGGTTCTGAAATTATCTTGTCTACGAGTGATAGTAAGCAACGTATCTGAGAACAAGTAGCTTTCACTCATGACTTTTCCGTCAAGGAACGCCAGTTGATTCGTCCATTTGGAATGAATACACTGGACGACAATTTACAGCAGCCGCTACATGCAGCCGAATATACTCAGTCATGGTTTTTATTATATCATTTAAAAGGGAAACTCACTTTAACTTGTTTGCCTGTTGTCCACCAGGCACCAATTTCGTTGCGTCAAGAATACATGGCTTAATCAGGTCCTTACCATCTGTATGAGGCTTCTTGGTTTGAACAGTTTTTAGAGCAACCGATATGAAGCTTCGAGTGGTACTTGATTTTGACGAGCAAAGTGATGAGAGGAAGAGCCTTCAGAGAAGCTTCATTTTGTTTGAAATGTTCTCCATTGGATTGATGAACTCTCAGTTTGCTAGGATTCATACTCTTGTGACTCAAAATATTGATGCATACGACGTATAGCGGCTTGAACACAGAGTTCTAACTGGTGCTTGTGAAAATCAATTGGAGAATGGCTTCACTTTATGTAGAAAACCTGCGAAGTAAAACAAGAAAACCAAGGACATTATAACCATATTTTCTCATTTTGGATAGACAGATTGCTTTTCTAGTGCAACCACAATCCAACGTCACCATCTACTGTTGACCTGCAGCATATATAAATTTTTCTTTGATGGCTTTAAACTGGTTACACTGCAACTCACGTAACTCGATCAACGACAGGCCCACTATAGTTGACACCTTCACCAGACAGTTGATAAGTGCAGGTTACTTGAAGTGGTAGGATATAGGTCGGATGAGAAGCGGGGAGTAGGACAGGTTTTTTTTGTTTTTTGTTTCCCATGGCGCCGGTATGCTTTAAGGAAACCTCCGCCCGTTAGTAGCGTGGGTTAGATTTTGCAAGTGGCAAGTGACGCCTTGTTTCTTCTTATTGATAGGCTCATGTTGCCAGCGGAAGCTCCTCGTGCATATAACGTTGCAGTCCCGGCGAGGATGGTGTTATGGCAGCATGTGGGTGAGCTTGGGCCACTCGGCGGTAGTAACGAAAAAAATGGCCAGCTCGTGTCGAGGCTCGAACGCGGGACCCTGAGCTGGTATGCCCGATCGCTAGCCACTAGACCACCGCCTCCCCAATCTAGACCACCGCCTTCAGATCTTTATTAAAAATACAGATTGCTTGTTGGTTTTGGATTATATGCTCGTGTAGAATTGAAAGGGCAGGATACTTCCCTTATAAGACTTATAAGAAAAGCCTTTACATTATATCAATTCAAACATTTTCTGTACTTGAAAATACTGAGAAATTTGCACACCCATCCTACTGCAACAGGAGAGCCACGTTACCTCAACAATATTCTGTACTTATAAATGATTACGTCAATTTTAGATAACCTTAGTATCTACCTACTCATAATTATTATGAAATAAAAATATTTGTCTCATACCCTATCTTTTGTAAAACTGTCTGCAGGTGGGTACGTTCAATTTTCCTCCGGCGGTCATGTATCAGCATAGGAAGGACGACAGCGAGGATCAATGGTACGGCGACAACATCCGTTTAGTGGAGGCTGTGGCTGATGTTCTCAACTTCTCCTTACGCTACAATCTACCACCATCCGGTGAGGTTCTACACCTGTTTTTCCATATGTTGATATCTCTAGACAGTGCAAATTGTCGCGTTC
>JAXIVD010001996.1:57500-65000 GCA_036785275.1 Cancer borealis | reverse complement strand
GCTTGACAGGGGCAGGTGGTATGGGTCTGCGGCTGCAGGAGTGCGGGGGCTGTAGAAGTCACCTGGGCTGCTGAGGTGCGATGCTCCGTAGAGTGGGGTGCGATGCTCCGTGGAGTGAGGTGCGATGCTCAGTGGAGTGAGGTGCGATGCTCCGTGGAGTGAGGTGCAATGTTCCGTGGAGTGAGGTGCGATGCTCCGTGGAGTGAGGTGCAATGCTCCGTGGAGTGAGGTGCGATGCTCCGTGGAGTGAGGTGCGATGCTCCGTGGAGTGACAGCGAGGGCCGTGGGTGACAAGCCGTGGCGTGAGTGTGCAGGTGGTGTGGGTCCAGTCTGACATCCTCCCCAGTACCGTGAAGACTCTGCCAGGGTGAGAGAGGTCGTGAAGCTGACGGAGAGACGATCTGCATCTGTAGACGCGTCAGCAGTGAGAGCGACCTTGATGACTGGGAGTGTAATAAGACGACACGGCAGTGAGAAAGGGCGTCTGCTGGAGCGTTGTCTGCACCGAACTGTCTGAAGACTATGAGCTGGGGAGTAGAGTAATCCATAAGGTGATGAGTAAACCACAGGGCGGTGAGTGGCGATGGTGGAGTAGATCACTTTAACGCCGCGAGTCGGGGGCCAGGGATTGGACATTATTTTGCACTGAGGGCGCAAAGTGGTGTGTTGAAGACACATAAGGCCGCTTTGTGGGCGCGGTGGCCGAGCAGAATGCTCATGGAGCCGTGCCGATGACGCAGTGAAGACGTCAGAAGTGCGCATGAGGCGGCGCAGGAAGGCGTCGGAGAAGGCATAGGCCGTGCCGAAGACGCAGTGACGGCGTCTAAGAGGGGCGGGCACAGAAGATGCCAGGGTGGGAGGGGTGAACCTCATAAGTGGCAGCTACACAAATGTGTAGTTTTCTCCTGATCTTAGGCTCTGACTGGGGTGCTAGTTGGTCGACTGGAGGGAGAAAAACTCAACTCCAGCTGAGGTTGTTTATTATCGAAAATATTTACATATATATACAAAATAAAAATTCGAACAATAAGGATTTGAATTTGTGTATGCGCACTGTCCGGGGCCAGTGCGCGCAGACTTGAAGGTGAAGGCTTATTCTGAAGCGTAACTAAATAATCAATAATATATACAAAAGAAAAGACATGAATAAAGAATATATAAAGTACACAATGAAATAATAAAAATATATAGAAAACAAGGTTACATCAGTTATGGCTGCGTCGGCACATTTTCTTTGCTGCGGTTGAAGAGAAAACGCGCTGCGCTAAGAGGTACTGCTACATACTCTATCCAACAGGATGAGATGTTTATTTGCAGCGCCCACCCAAGCAAACTCCAAGGAGGAGCGCACCTATCCCATGTAGAGTGTCTCCAGCCCTCTACCATCGAGAAGCCATGACATTCTCCTTAGAGATGCCAGCTTCCCGGAGGCCTCCCTGGCAAGCCGCTTAATGTGGGTTCTGAAGGTCAACCCACGATCATAGGTGATCCCCAATACTTCCAACTCGATTCTGCGAAGGCATATATTACCAAAGATATGAATCTGCCTAATCAGATCGGTGATAAGTGTCCATGTCTCACAGCCATACAGCAAGACAGGCATTGCCAGCGACTTGAAGATTCGAATCTTTATCCGCCAGATACTCGTGTTGAGCGAGTCCATAACACCATGGGCCAGGCCAATCCACCGTAAGACTTCTTAACGTGACCCACCATTGTTATGTACCACGCTACCAAGGTATGTGAAGCTGTCCAAGATATCAATGTCCTCGCCACACGCATGAATAGATTATAATGTTTTATCTAACAGGCCTCCAAACACCTGAAGCTTAGTCTTTGGCCAGAAGACCTGAAGTCCTAAAGGTTTCGCCTCCTTGTGCAGTGCTTCAAGAGCCATCATCAGAACCTCCATTGATTCAGCAAAGATTACTGCATCGTCGGCAAAAACAAGATCAGTGATTTTGGTGTTGCCGAAAGATGCTCCACAGTGACTTTGGTCCACAACTCTGTCCAGTATACCCAGTCCATATATGTATTGAAAAGTGATTGAGCAAAGACGCATCCCTGTCTCACTCCCGTATCCACAGAAAAGAAGTTGAACACGCCAACTCCCCTCCCCCCCCAACACTTCAGATCAATCTCGGGCCCGGAGTACAGGCCAGTTAGAAGACCAATAATCCCTGAAGGAATACTGCGAAGGGCGCAGAAGATTCCAGAGTGCCTCGTGATGCATTGAATCAAACGCCTTCTTGAAATCATGGGCTGCAAGCATTCCCTTTCAAAACTCACGTCGGCGTTCCACCAGTATGCGAAGTGCTAGGATACGGTCAGTTGTTGACTTACCAGGTGTGAACCTGAATGTTCAGGTCTCTGATATTTCAGCAATTTATTGCGAATTCGCATCAGTAGCAGATGGGTGAGCATCTAGCCTGGTACGCTGAGCAGCGTTATCCCACGGTAGTTGTTGCAATGATAATGGTCCCCTTAACCTTTCCAGATAGGGACGACCAACCCAGTCAAAAAGAATGGTACTTGAATGCCATGCATCAGTCAAAACAATATGCAATCCACGGATCATGGCCTCGCCTCCACCCTCTTTGACTTCATCAATAGAGGATGCAGCTTCGTTAATGGGCGGATCAGCATCCATCACCTGTAACCCAGTGGTTTGAAGCTGTCTGGTTGGAGGGTTGACCTTGAACAACTGCTCAAAATACTCAGCCCAACGAGCCATCTGCCCATCCGCGTCTGATATAAGGTGACCATCCGCTGTTCGGATTGCAATCACCCGGGATTTAGACTTGGAGCAGTTTCTTCATAGCTGGATAGGCAGGTTTGAGGTCATTAGCATTTAAATGACCCTCAACATCCTCTGCGAGACTCCTGACATATCTGTCCTTGTGTCTCCTCAGAAGAATAATTACAGTCCTACGAGACAAAGTCCTGTACTGGTCCTGGTTCTCAGCCAGCCTAGCAGAGTAGTTCTTCTCTATGCTGTCCACCGTCCCCGCCGAAGTGAATCCGTCCCGTGACCTCAGACGCCCACAACACACCCTCTGGCAGCCTCAAAAGTTTCACGTTTGAAATTATCCCACAAATCCACTGGGTCCTCAAAGGCGTCGAGCACTTCAAATTGATTTGGGACTGTCACTGCATACTCGTGAGCACATGTTAAATCTTTCAGCTTCTCAAGATGGAACACATTGTCATCACATCTTGATATCTTTCTGGACTTGGTATGAAGCTTGAGTGTTACAACAACAAGCCTGTGATCAGTTGCAAAGAACTCGCCACTCCGGAAACCCTGCAGTTCTAGAGGATCTTCAAACGAGGACTAACGAGGATGTGATTAATCTACTATACTTCTGACATTGATATACCAAGTCCAGCAGTACAGCTCTGGTCTCTGATACCAAGAACCTACAATTTTCAACCTTATGAATTTTGCAAAATTCAGAAGGAGAGAGCTGTTGGTGTTCCTGGTACCAGAACCATAGAGACCAACATATAACTCATAGCCAGCTCTTTCAGTGCCAGTGACAACATTATTAAAGTCGCCCAAGACAATGACTGTGTCCCGGCGGGGGCACTGATCTAGAACAGAGTCAAGACATGAAGCCCCAGGTGTGCTTCAGCTTCATCGCATTATACGCTCATCAACCGTAATAACCTCAACAACGGACGACTGCAGTCTGCTAGAGACGCCTATAGCTACTCCCTTAAGACGGGCACCATTGCTCATGCCGCACCAGTAGTAGATAAAACCTCTACTACTGATCTCGCCACTGCCAGGCCTTCTCGTCTCAGAGAGTCCCACTATATCCATCCTCAGCCTACTGAGCTCATCCGATAGATGAGGTAGTCGGTGGTCCTCTGAGAGACTTAGTATGTTCCAAGACCCCACACGCAAAACCCGCCGGAGATTTATACGAGAACTGGTTCAGAGAGTAGGCACAGCTGATTGATTGCTATGGTTCGTGTAAAATATAGCTTTCCCTTCAAGCCCAGAAAAGGCTAACAATTGATAGGCTCAATACACCAAGATGGACAAGTCTGGTGACACGTTAAGGGCTGCACCGAGCATGATCTAAAGGCCTCTTCTATTTGCGTGAATCCGTTTCAGATCACTGAATCTGGGCGGGGCTTGGCCACTCTGGGCGGGGCTTAGCCGCGAAATCGTGTTCTATTTACCATCTTAACCCGTGATCTGTAATAGATTCATGAATCCGTCGAATCTGATTCTGGAGGTGGGTTATAGCAGACGACACTCGTTCGCGGGTTTTTTGCACTAGCCTGAGCCAGCCTCTTCTCAGAAGTTAATATTGATATATACCTCCAATAAAATAGTGTATATATACGACAAAGATAGTAAGCGGTAGAGAAATGTTGTAGAAATGTTATTGTAGGCACATAATTATATAATAGTGGTGATGAATACCAGAAAAAAAGGAGATATATAACAGCAGTCTCTTCTCGGAATCTATTATTAATATATACCTCCAATAAAAACAGTGTATATATACGAGAAAGATATTAAGTGGTAGAGAAACGTTTCAGAAATACTACTGTAGGCTTAAAATTGTATAATAATGGTGATGAATACCAGAAACAAAGGAGACATAACAGCAGCCTCTAACCGGATTATTTATTTTCTTTGAATTTTGATATATACTCCCAAGAAAACAAATTACTTGTACGTGAAAGAGATTAAATGGTACAAAAATGTTGCATAAATGTTAGTGTAGGTACAAAAATATGTATAACCGTAGCATATGAAAAGTTAAATAAGATATCCCAAAGTTTATTTTGGTTAAGGGGAAGTTCTACTCGGGAGTTTTACATTGATATACACAAATGATTCTGACACTCATTACCGTCCCAAATAAATAGTTAATAAGATATCCCCATTCCCCATCTTCTCCCAATAAAGATGAGGACATGTGGGGATGTAAGGTTTTTTGTCTGGGTGTAAAAGTGAAGTTTTACCCAAATCTAACCTAACCAGGGAAAGCCTATCGGCGCTACAGATTAGACATATAAAAATAAGGAGTATTTCTTTACAACTACTGCTCCATCTCTTTATTATATATAAATGAAGTCTTACATACTATACATAGTGTACTCAACACATCTGTGAAGGTTTCAGGCAGTGCTTACCATTATTTACCTCGTAAAACGTCTTTGAAGTTATGTTATGTTGGTTAGTTTAGGTTAAGTTATGGTTAGGTTAAGGTTGTTAGGTTAGTTTGCGGTTATGTTATGGTTATGTTAAGTTAGGTTAGGGGCGGTTCAGTTAGGTTCGGTTACATAAGATTTTTACATTTTAATATCCAAACCCCCCAAAAAAACTAATTTGCGAACCCAAACTTCCGGGTGATAAAATGTAAATATCTTATATAATCGAACCTAACTTAACCTAACCGTAACATAACCGTAACCTAACAACTTTATTCTAACCATAACTTGACATAACCTAACCAACCTAACATAACCTATCATAATTTCAAAGAAGTTTTGCGAGGTAAATAATGGTGAGCACTGCCAGAAACCTTCACAGATATGTTGAGTACACTATGTATAGTATATTTATAATTAAGAGGTGGAGCAGTATTTGTAAAGAAATAATAGGTGTAACATTGTCAAGGTTAACCTCGATGTTCATCAGACTTGAATCTACTTTTCAAGAATCTAATGGTGTTTTCAATAACACATTTAGTTATATAATGTTTTTTTTAATGTACAATAAGCAGGTTGTTGATAATTAGGGATGCCGCTGTCACCCTAAATGCACCAGGAAATGAAAGTTGTAACTCTCAACACTTCCTCGGAGAAGTGACTAGTGTGACGGCTGGGCAGCGTTATTGTTTTGATCCGGCGAATCCAAAACAGATTCTGCTGTTCTATTTGCACCCAATTAATGCAAAACAGATTCGGATTCAGAGCAGAATCCGGAGTAGATTATTGGGAACAAATAGAAGAGGCCTTAAGTTCGTGCTTAATCCCCGCTCATATTGATTTTTTTTTCACGCTGATTAAAAAAGATGATTAAATAATGCCCCCGAACTAGTTATTATGTAGAACATATATATTTGCTATGGTTAACGAGAGAGCGCTACCCTTCTCACTAAGAAGCTTCCGTGAGCCATGACCGAACTCAATCTTTAGGCCGCGAACCGAACACTACCACAGAGCCAACCGCACGGAGAAAAACAAAAAAAAGTTACATGTATAAACAAAGGCCAACAAACTGTTCATAGGTGGTGGTATGAAGGCGATTCTGTCACTGATTCGGACCAGAACCTCACACACAATTAACTGATTCATGAAGCAGGTGTGGCGAGGATGAGGTGGTGAGCACTGCCTGCCAGTGTTGTCCGACGAGAGGTATGCTGCAAGCGGCTGTAAATGTCCAAATATAATGCAGCATGTGTGTTGTACAGTATTTTTAGAATCAAGGTGTATATAGTAATTTGTTTTGCTTCCAGCACAAGCTGTAATGACAATGCATGACCGTGACTAACGAAAACATTGTATATGATGGTTAGTATTACAAGAGAAATGCATTGGTTCATTGTGTCTAATTGTTCCTGCCTCGGCGGACACTGTACTGCAATACTCCTGCCACACAACCATCCCACTCCTCGCTACCGAGTATGTACGCTGTGAATGAATGTATGATGCGGCACGCCAGTCAGCACACCACTCTCACCAAGTCTATTTATATATTTTTACCTACTCACACAAGGAGGCAGTTCATAGATAACAAAGTCTGGGGGTAAAACACTCTACAGATTAAAAAATATATAAAGATCATAATGAAAATATTTCAAATGTACGTGTTTTCGTTTTGAGAGTTCCTAGTTATAGTGTGGTGGATTAACATGGCAAGGAAAATTGTTTCAGAGCTTACCATTGAAGGGGATGTCGGAGTGGAGGCGTTGGTTACCTCGTGTATTAGTAGGATGAACAGTAATAGAAAGAATATAATGTCCTGGGCAGAGGTGCCGCGCAGGAGGTGGAAGGGCAAGCAGTTAGTAAAGTGAAAAGAGTAGCAAAAATGAAAATAACAACAGAGAACAGCAAGAGATGCACTGTTGCAGGCTGTGAAAGTTTGAAGACATTCACTTCAATGAAAAGTAACTCCAGAAACGATCAGCGGGCGATTATATAGTGATGACCGCTTCAGAGATTTTCCAGCTGAAAATTGTTTAAAAAGTATTAGAAGTGCATTGAAAATAGACTACTGCACGGTAGATAGGACTATAGGGACCAGTCTGTTTTGGGACAGGCTGACGTTGATGTTGATGGACATAAGCAGAAAAGTCTGTAAGCAGGATGTTATCATGTAAATAAAGAATGTAAAGTCTTCATCGGCATTGTAAGCATTTAGTGAATCTAGTATACAGACGGTTTTAAAATATTACTATGAAGAAACTATATACCACACAAAAGTAAGTCTGCTGATATAGTATAGTAAAAGGAGGACACGTCACAATTATA
>JAXIVD010001996.1:40000-55000 GCA_036785275.1 Cancer borealis | reverse complement strand
ACGTGATAGAAGGCTTCACGTGATGAAAGGCTTCACGTAATAAAAGGCTTCACGTGATAGAAGGCTTCACGTGATGAAAGGCTTCATGTGATGAAAGGCTTCACGTGATTAAAGGCTTCACGTGATAAAAGGCTTCACGTGATAAAAAAAAAAAAAGGCTTCACGTGATAGAAGGCTTCACGTGATGAAATGCTTCACGTGATAAAAGGCTTCACGTGATAGAAGGCTTCACGTAATGAAAGGCTTCACGTGATAGAAAGGGTGATTAAAGGCTTCACGTGATAAAAGGCTTCACGTGATATAAGGCTTCACGTGATTAAAGGTTTCACGTGATAGAATGTTTCTCGTGATAGAAGGCTTCACGTGATAGAAGGCTTCCCGTGATAAAAGGTTCCACGCGATAGAAGGCTTCACGTGATTGAAAATTTAACGTGATTGAAGATTTCACGTGATAGAAGGCTTCATGTGATAGAAGATTTCACGTTATAGAAGGCTTGATGTGAAGATTTCACAAAATAGAAAGCTTCACATGATAAATGGCTTTGCGGGATAGAAGGCTTCACGTTATACAAAGCTTCATGTGATAGTTTTCACGGAATAGAAGGCTTCATGGGATAGAAGATTTCACGTGATAGAAGGCTTCACGTTGTAGAAAGCTTCACGTGATAGAAGATTTCGCGTGATAGAAGATTCCGCGTAATAGAAGATTTCACGTGATAGGAGGCTTCACGTGATAGAAGGTTTCACTTCAAAGAAGGCTTCACGTGATAGAAGGCTTCACGTGTTAGAAGGCTTTACGTGATTGAAGATTTCACGTGACTGAAGATTTCACGTGATTCAAGATTTCACGTGATTGAAGGCTTCACGTGATTCAAGACTTCACGTGATAAAAGGCTTCACGTGGTTGATGATTTCACGTGATTCAAGATTTCACGTGATTGAAGGCTTCACGTGATTCAAGAATTCACGTGATAAAAGGCTTCACGTGATATAAGGCTTCACGTTGTAGAAAGCTTCACGTGATAGAAGATTTCGCTTGATAGAAGATTTCGCGTGATAGAAGATTTCACGTGATAGGAGGCTTCACGTGATAGAAGGTTTCACTTGAAAGAAGGCTTCACGTGATAGAAGGCTTCACGTGATAGAAGGCTTCACGTGTTAGAAGGCTTTACGTGATTGAAGATTTCACGTGACTGAAGATTTCACGTGATTGACGGCTTCACGTGATTCAAGACTTCACGTGATAAAAGGCTTCACGTGATAGAAGGCTTCACGTATTAGAAGGCTTTACGTGATTGAAGATTTCACGTGACTGAAGATTTCACGTGATTCAAGATTTCACGTGATTCAAGATTTCACGTGATTGAAGGCTTCACGTGATTCAAGAATTCACGTGATAAAAGGCTTCACGTGATAAAAGGCTTTACGTGGTTGAAGATTTCACGTGATTCAAGATTTCACGTGACTGAAGGCTTCACGTGATTCAAGACTTCACGTGATAAAAGGCTTCACGTGATAGAAGGCTTCACGTGGTTGAAGATTTCACGTGATTGTAGATTTCACGTGATTGATGATTTCACGTGATTCAAGGCTTCACGTGATTCAAGGCTTCCCGTGATTCAAGGCTTCCCGTGATAGAAGGCTTCACGAAATAGAAGGCTTCACGTGATAGAAGGCTTCACGTAATAGAAGGCTTCACGTGATAGAAGGCTTCACGTGATAGAAGGCTTCACGTGATAGAAGATTTCACGTGATAGAAGATTTCACGTGATAGAAGACAACGTGGTAGAAGGCTTCATGGGGTAGAAAGCTTCACGTGGTAGAAGGCTTCACGTGGTAGAAGGCTTCACGTGATAGAAGATTTCACGTGATAGAAGGCTTCACGTGGTAGAAGGCTTCACGTGATTGAAGGCTTCACGTGATTGAAGGCTTCGCGTGATTGAAGGCTTTGCGTGATTGAAGGCTTCATGTGATTGAAGGCTTCACGTGGTTGAAGACTTCCCGTGATAGAAAGCTTCACGTGATAGAACGCTTCACGTGGTAGAAGGCTTCACGTGGTAGAAGGCTTCACCTAATTGAAGATTTCTCGTGATGGAAGGTTTCACGTGATAGGCTTCACGGGATAAAAGGCTTCACGGGATAGAAGGCTTCACGTGATTGAAGGCTTTACGTGATAGAAGATTTCACGTGATAGAAGGCTTCACGTGATAGAAGGCTTCACGTGGTTGAAGGCTTCACGTGATAGAAGACTTCACGTGATAGAAGGCTTCATGACATAGAAGGCTTCACGTGATAGAAGGCTTCACGTGATTGAAGGCTTCACGTGATAGAAGGCTTCACGTGATAGAAGGCTTCACGTGATAGAAGGTTTCACGTGGTAGAAGGTTTTGCGTGATAGAAGGTTTCACGTGATTGAAGGCTTCACGTGATAAAAGGCTTCACGTGATACAAGGCTTCACGTGATAAAAGGCTTCACGTGATAGAAGACTTAACGTGATAGAAGTCTTCACGTGATAGAAGGCTTAACGTAATAGAAGTCTTCACGTGATAGAAGGCTTCACGTGATTGAAGGCTTCACGTGATAAAAGGCTTCACGTGATAGAAGGCTTAACGTGATAGAAGTCTTCACGTGATAGAAGGCTTCACGTGATTGAAGGCTTCACGTGATAAAAGGCTTCACGTGATAAAAGGCTTCACGTGATAGAAGGCTTAACGTGATAGAAGGCTTAACGTGATAGAAGGCTTAACGTGATAGAAGTCTTCACGTGATAAAAGGCTTCACGTGATAGAAGGCTTAACGTGATAGAAGTCTTCACGTGATAAAAGGCTTCACGTGATAGAAGGCTTAACGTGATAGAAGGCTTCATGTGATAGAAGGCTTAACGTGATAGAAGGCTTCATGTGATAGAAGGCTTAACGTGATAGAAGGCTTCACGTGATAGAAGGCTTAACGTGATAGAAGTCTTCACGTGATATAAGGCTTAACGTGATAGAAGGCTTCACGTAATAGAAGTCTTCACGTGATAGAAGTCTTCACGTGATAGAAGGCTTCACGTGATAGAAGGCTTAACGTGATAGAAGTCTTCACGTGATAGAAGGCTTCACGTGATAGAAGATTTCACGTGATAGAAGATTTCACGTGATAGAAGACAACGTGGTAGAAGGCTTCATGGGGTAGAAAGCTTCACGTGGTAGAAGGCTTCACGTGGTAGAAGGCTTCACGTGGTAGAAGGCTTCACGTGATAGAAGATTTCACGTGATAGAAGGCTTCACGTGGTAGAAGGCTTCACGTGATTGAAGGCTTCACGTGATTGAAGGCTTCGCGTGATTGAAGGTTTTGCGTGATTGAAGGCTTCATGTGATTGAAGGCTTCACGTGGTTGAAGACTTCCCGTGATAGAAAGCTTCACGTGATAGAACGCTTCACGTGGTAGAAGGCTTCACGTGGTAGAAGGCTTCACCTAATTGAAGATTTCTCGTGATGGAAGGTTTCACGTGATAGGCTTCACGGGATAAAAGGCTTCACGGGATAGAAGGCTTCACGTGATTGAAGGCTTTACGTGATAGAAGATTTCACGTGATAGAAGGCTTCACGTGATAGAAGGCTTCACGTGGTTGAAGGCTTCACGTGATAGAAGACTTCACGTGATAGAAGGCTTCATGACATAGAAGGCTTCACGTGATAGAAGGCTTCACGTGATTGAAGGCTTCACGTGATAGAAGGCTTCACGTGATAGAAGGCTTAACGTGATAGAAGGCTTCACGTGATAGAAGGTTTCACGTGGTAGAAGGTTTTGCGTGATAGAAGGTTTCACGTGATTGAAGGCTTCACGTGATAAAAGGCTTCACGTGATAGAAGGCTTCACGTGATAAAAGGCTTCACGTGATAGAAGACTTAACGTGATAGAAGTCTTCACGTGATAGAAGGCTTAACGTAATAGAAGTCTTCACGTGATAGAAGGCTTCACGTGATTGAAGGCTTCACGTGATAAAAGGCTTCACGTGATAGAAGGCTTAACGTGATAGAAGTCTTCACGTGATAGAAGGCTTCACGTGATAAAAGGCTTCACGTGATAAAAGGCTTCACGTGATGGAAGGCTTAACGTGATAGAAGGCTTAACGTGATAGAAGGCTTAACGTGATAGAAGTCTTCACGTGATAAAAGGCTTCACGTGATAGAAGGCTTAACGTGATAGAAGTCTTCACGTGATAAAAGGCTTCACGTGATAGAAGGCTTAACGTGATAGAAGGCTTCATGTGATAGAAGGCTTAACGTGATAGAAGGCTTCATGTGATAGAAGGCTTAACGTGATAGAAGGCTTCACGTGATAGAAGGCTTAACGTGATAGAAGTCTTCACGTGATATAAGGCTTAACGTGATAGAAGGCTTCACGTAATAGAAGTCTTCACGTGATAGAAGTCTTCACGTGATAGAAGTCTTCGCGTGATAGAAGGCTTCACGTGATAGAAGTCTTCACGTGATAGAAGGCTTCACGTGATAGAAGGTTTTACGTGATAGAAGGCTTCACGTGATTGAAGGTTTCACGTGATAGAAGGCTTAACGTGATAGAAGTCTTCACGTGATAGAAGTCTTCACGTGATAGAAGTCTTCGCGTGATAGAAGGCTTCACGTGATAGAAGTCTTCACGTGATAGAAGTCTTCACGTGATAGAAGTCTTCACGTGATAGAAGGCTTCACGTGATAGAAGGCTTAACGTGATAGAAGGCTTAACTTGATAGAAGGCTTCACGTGATAGAAGTCTTCACGTGATAGAAGGCTTAACGTGATAGAAGTCTTCACGTGATAGAAGGCTTAACGTGATAGAAGGCTTAACGTGATAGAAGGCTTAACGTGATAGAAGGCTTCACGTGATAGAAGGCTTAACGTGATAGAAGGCTTAACGTGATAGAAGGCTTCACGTGATAGAAGTCTTCACGTGATAGAAGGCTTAACGTGATAGAAGTCTTCACGTGATAGAAGGCTTAACGTGATAGAAGGCTTAACGTGATAGAAGGCTTCACGTGATAGAAGGCTTCACGTGATAGAAGGCTTAACGTGATAGAAGTCTTCACGTGATAGAAGGCTTCACGTGATAGAAGGCTTAACGTGATAGAAGGCTTAACGTGATAGAAGGCTTAACGTGATAGAAGGCTTCACGTGATAGAAGGCTTCACGTGATAGAAGGCTTCACGTGATAGAAGGCTTCACGTGATAGAAGGCTTAACGTGATAGAAGGCTTAACGTGATAGAAGGCTTAACGTGATAGAAGGCTTAACGTGATAGAAGGCTTCACGTGATAGAAGGCTTCACGTGATAGAAGGCTTAACGTGATAGAAGTCTTCACGTGATAGAAGGCTTAACGTGATAGACGGCTTCACGTGATAGAAGGCTTAACGTGATAGAAGGCTTCACGTGATAGAAGGCTTCACGTGATAGAAGGCTTCACGTGATAGAAGTCTTCACGTGATAGAAGTCTTCACATGATAGAAGGCTTCACGTGATAGAAGGCTTAACGTGATAGAAGGCTTAACGTGATAGAAGGCTTCACGTGATAGAAGGCTTCACGTGATAGAAGGCTTCACGTGATAGAAGTTTTCACGTGATAGAAGTCTTCACGTGATAGAAGGCTTCACGTGATAGAAGTCTTCACGTGATAGAAGTCTTCACGTGATAGAAGGCTTAACGTGATAGAAGGCTTAACGTGATAGAAGTCTTCACGTGATAGAAGTCTTCACGTGATAGAAGGCTTCACGTGATAGAAGGCTTAACGTGATAGAAGTCTTCACGTGATAGAAGTCTTCACGTGATAGAAGGCTTTACTGCCTGTGTAACCAACGATTTTTTATACCGAGATGTGGCAAATGAATGTTGATAGCGTGGTAGATTACTCCTCTGCATCTCAAATTATTGCCTAAACCTTTTACATTTAATTTCTAGATACTTACTTTGGCGGGTAAACTTAGTTTTTGGAACACTGTGTGTCGGCAATAACTCATTTTTAGAAGATTTCACGTGATAGGAGGCTTCACGTGATAGAAGGTTTCACTTGAAAGAAGGCTTCACGTGATAGAAGGCTTCACGTGTTAGAAGGCTTTACGTGATTGAAGATTTCACGTGACTGAAGATTTCACGTGATTCAAGATTTCACGTGATTGAAGGCTTCACGTGATTCAAGACTTCACGTGATAAAAGGCTTCACGTGGTTGAAGATTTCACGTGATTCAAGATTTCACGTGATTGAAGGCTTCACGTGATTCAAGACTTCACGTGATAAAAGGCTTCACGTGATAGAAGGCTTCACGTTGTAGAAAGCTTCACGTGATAGAAGATTCCGCTTGATAGAAGATTTCGCGTGATAGAAGATTTCACGTGATAGGAGGCTTCACGTGATAGAAGGTTTCACTTGAAAGAAGGCTTCACGTGATAGAAGGCTTCACGTGATAGAAGGCTTCACGTGTTAGAAGGCTTTACGTGATTGAAGATTTCACGTGACTGAAGATTTCACGTGATTCAAGATTTCACGTGATTGAAGGCTTCACATGATTCAAGACTTCACGTGATAAAAGGCTTCACGTGATAGAAGGCTTCACGTGTTAGAAGGCTTTACGTGATTGAAGATTTCACGTGACTGAAGATTTCACGTGATTCAAGATTTCACGTGATTCAAGATTTCACGTGATTGAAGGCTTCACGTGATTCAAGAATTCACGTGATAAAAGGCTTCACGTGATAAAAGGCTTTACGTGGTTGAAGATTTCACGTGATTCAAGATTTCACGTGACTGAAGGCTTCACGTGATTCAAGACTTCACGTGATAAAAGGCTTCACGTGGTTGAAGATTTCACGTGATTGTAGATTTCACGTGATTGATGATTTCACGTGATTCAAGGCTTCACGTGATTCAAGGCTTCCCGTGATTCAAGGCTTCCCGTGATAGAAGGCTTCACGAAATAGAAGGCTTCACGTGATAGAAGGCTTCACGTAATAGAAGGCTTCACGTGATAGAAGGCTTCACGTGATAGAAGGCTTCACGTGATAGAAGATTTCACGTGATAGAAGATTTCACGTGATAGAAGACAACGTGGTAGAAGGCTTCATGGGGTAGAAAGCTTCACGTGGTAGAAGGCTTCACGTGGTAGAAGGCTTCACGTGATAGAAGATTTCACGCGATAGAAGGCTTCACGTGGTAGAAGGCTTCACGTGGTAGAAGGCTTCACGTGATTGAAGGCTTCACGTGATTGAAGGCTTCGCGTGATTGAAGGCTTTGCGTGATTGAAGGCTTCATGTGATTGAAGGCTTCACGTGGTTGAAGACTTCCCGTGATAGAAAGCTTCACGTGATAGAACGCTTCACGTGGTAGAAGGCTTCACGTGGTAGAAGGCTTCACGTGGTAGAAGGCTTCACCTAATTGAAGATTTCTCGTGATGGAAGGTTTCACGTGATAGGCTTCACGGGATAAAAGGCTTCACGGGATAGAAGGCTTCACGTGATTGAAGGCTTTACGTGATAGAAGATTTCACGTGATAGAAGGCTTCACGTGATAGAAGGCTTCACGTGGTTGAAGGCTTCACGTGATAGAAGACTTCACGTGATAGAAGGCTTCACGACATAGAAGGCTTCACGTGATAGAAGGCTTCACGTGATTGAAGGCTTCACGTGATAGAAGGCTTCACGTGATAGAAGGCTTAACGTGATAGAAGGCTTCACGTGATAGAAGGTTTCACGTGGTAGAAGGTTTTGCGTGATAGAAGGTTTCACGTGATTGAAGGCTTCACGTGATAAAAGGCTTCACGTGATAGAAGACTTAACGTGATAGAAGTCTTCACGTGATAGAAGGCTTAACGTGATAGAAGTCTTCACGTGATAGAAGGCTTCACGTGATTGAAGGCTTCACGTGATAAAAGGCTTCACGTGATAGAAGGCTTAACGTGATAGAAGTCTTCACGTGATAGAAGGCTTCACGTGATTGAAGGCTTCACGTGATAAAAGGCTTCACGTGATAAAAGGCTTCACGTGATAGAAGGCTTAACGTGATAGAAGGCTTCACGTGATAGAAGGCTTAACGTGATAGAAGTCTTCACGTGATAAAAGGCTTCACGTGATAGAAGGCTTAACGTGATAGAAGGCTTCATGTGATAGAAGGCTTAACGTGATAGAAGGCTTCATGTGATAGAAGGCTTAACGTGATAGAAGGCTTCACGTGATAGAAGGCTTAACGTGATAGAAGTCTTCACGTGATATAAGGCTTAACGTGATAGAAGGCTTCACGTAATAGAAGTCTTCACGTGATAGAAGTCTTCACGTGATAGAAGTCTTCGCGTGATAGAAGGCTTCACGTGATAGAAGTCCTCACGTGATAGAAGGCTTCACGTGATAGAAGGTTTTACGTGATAGAAGGTTTCACGTGATTGAAGGTTTCACGTGATAGAAGGCTTCACGTGATAGAAGGCTTCACGTGATAGAAGGCTTAACGTGATAGAAGTCTTCACGTGATAGAAGTCTTCACGTGATAGAAGTCTTCGCGTGATAGAAGGCTTCACGTGATAGAAGTCTTCACGTGATAGAAGTCTTCACGTGATAGAAGGCTTCACGTGATAGAAGGCTTAACGTGATAGAAGGCTTAACGTGATAGAAGGCTTCACGTGATAGAAGTCTTCACGTGATAGAAGGCTTAACGTGATAGAAGTCTTCACGTGATAGAAGGCTTAACGTGATAGAAGGCTTAACGTGATAGAAGGCTTAACGTGATAGAAGGCTTCACGTGATAGAAGGCTTAACGTGATAGAAGGCTTCACGTGATAGAAGGCTTCACGTGATAGAAGGCTTAACGTGATAGAAGGCTTAACGTGATAGAAGGCTTCACGTGATAGAAGGCTTCACGTGATAGAAGGCTTCACGTGATAGAAGGCTTCACGTGATAGAAGGCTTCACGTGATAGAAGTCTTCACGTGATAGAAGGCTTCACGTGATAGAAGGCTTAACGTGATAGAAGGCTTCACGTGATAGAAGGCTTCACGTGATAGAAGGCTTAACGTGATAGAAGGCTTCACGTGATAGAAGGCTTCACGTGATAGAAGGCTTCACGTGGCTTCACGTGATAGAAGGCTTAACGTGATAGAAGTCTTCACGTGATAGAAGGCTTAACGTGATAGACGGCTTCACGTGATAGAAGGCTTAACGTGATAGAAGGCTTCACGTGATAGAAGGCTTCACGTGATAGAAGGCTTCACGTGATAGAAGTCTTCACGTGATAGAAGGCTTCACGTGATAGAAGGCTTAACGTGATAGAAGGCTTCACGTGATAGAAGGCTTCACGTGATAGAAGGCTTCACGTGATAGAAGGCTTCACGTGATAGAAGTTTTCACGTGATAGAAGTCTTCACGTGATAGAAGGCTTCACGTGATAGAAGGCTTCACGTGATAGAAGGCTTCACGTGATAGAAGGCTTAACGTGATAGAAGGCTTAACGTGATAGAAGTCTTCACGTGATAGAAGTCTTCACGTGATAGAAGGCTTCACGTGATAGAAGGCTTCACGTGATAGAAGGCTTAACGTGATAGAAGTCTTCACGTGATAGAAGTCTTCACGTGATAGAAGGCTTTACTGCCTGTGTAACCAACGATTTTTTATACCGAGATGTGGCAAATGAATGTTGATAGCGTGGTAGATTACTCCTCTGCATCTCAAATTATTGCCTAAACCTTTTACATTTAATTTCTAGATACTTACTTTGGCGGGTAAACTTAGTTTTTGGAACACTATGTGTCGGCAATAACTCATTTTTCCCCAAAAGTGTATCGACTGCTTTTAACAGATTGCCTCACTAGTCCAGCTGTAGCCATACCTTCGCGGTGACCTTTATGCATGCCATAGAGCTAGAGGAGAGATGCAGCGATGGAAAGCTACATGGCAAGCTTCTCATGCCCTTTGACCTAGGCACCAAGCAGGCCGCTCCTGTCCTCTCACTCCAGTTGAGTTGTGATTCCGCCTGCATTAGGCTGGCTGATCACACTCTTTCCACGTTACCAATAGTTATCTCTTTGCTTCTGCATAATTAAACCTCATAAGTTGCAGAAGAGCAAGTTCGTCTATAACCTTTCAAGAGACAATCAACTATTACACAGGTAGAAGCGAAACGATACGAGCTACTCTGAAGAAATAACAAGACTTTTTTCCTGACTACCTTTCCCACTGCTTCTTTGATGCGTGCCTTCTGCTGTGCATTGCTGTTCATCGACTCTTGAGGTTTTTTCTTTGAAGTGTGCCTTCTGTTGTGCACTGCCCTTCATCGCGCTCTGCGTCTTTTCTACAAGGTGTTTACCTACATTCCTGGGCCTGCTTTTTCCTCTCCCACAACGTCTTTTGATGCCTGGAGTGACGGAAAGCAAAAATAAGCAGTCAACAGGATGACCAGTGCCTACCAATGTAATGTATATAGTAGT
This sequence comes from Cancer borealis, assembly GCA_036785275.1. Lineage (NCBI taxonomy): Eukaryota > Metazoa > Arthropoda > Malacostraca > Decapoda > Cancridae > Cancer > Cancer borealis. The sequence continues at coordinate 44,558 of JAXIVD010001996.1, read as the reverse complement.
TATATTACGTCATTGTGCAAATTTTATAGTTTAGCTGAAAACTTTTTAGAGGAACTGGTTTGTTTGTCGAAAGTGCAATACATCCAAGGAAGGTAGAATAAGCGATATCCAGGCGTATTGGAGCTAATGATGCCATCGCCGAACACACGGTTATAACGCCTTCCATCGCTTGTTGCCATCTATGACGCCACAGCGATACCACTGAGGTTTATGACAGATTATACTATGGTTCAGTACTATCACAGAGACAAGGACTGTAAACTCCATGCCTCATAATTAGTAGTCGTAATAGTAATGGTTCTATCAATGGTAGTAAAAGTCTTACAAACCTAATCAGAATCAATTTAACTCAGTTAGAAACACAAATTAACACATGGTGACATCAAAATGGAAGAAAAATCATAATATCACAAACATAGGTATACAAAATAAATTGAACATACAAGATAGTAATAAAATAGAAATAAGGACACCAGAAAATAGTCACAGGCCTCAAAATATATGGCATAAAGGAAACACTTTGTATGTGTAAGCACTCAATTATATGTAATACTGAATATGATAACACCAGACGGTACTTAGGGAGAGATTAGGTGGGTGGAGGGCTTAGGGCAGATCAGCAGCACGGCGTGCCATGCCAACCCTTATTGTCTTCAACACAGAGATGAAGTTGCTTGAAGCTATGAGTCAGGTGTGTGGGTGTTAGGGTGGGGCTGGTAGAAACGGTTGGCGCCAACGCAGCCGTAAACAATTATTATCATTGTTATCATTATTATTATTATTATTATTATTATTATCATTATTATTATCATTATCATTATCATTATTAGTAGTATTAATGTTGTTATCATTATACACATGCACTCATATACACACATACACACACATACACACACATACATATGTATACACACACACACACACATACATATGTATACACACACACACACACACACACACACACACACACACACACACACACACACACACACATACACACACACACACACACACACACACACACACACACACACACACACACACACACATATACACACACACACACACACACACACACACACACACACACACACACACACACACACACACACACACACACACACTAGCAGAAGTGACTACAGTGGCGGCAGCACATTTTTCAAGGTGAGGACACGCTCAGCCCTCCACGCAATTCAATTCATACCTCGACAGGTGTCACAGCTTTAAAATATACACCTGAAACAACTCTTCGCACATGCACATATATATACCATTGAAATGTTTGTAAAAGCTTGAAACACAGTGTACCGAACCTTTAGAAACTCAGTACCAATGTTCTGCAGTCAACTAGTGCCTCTGTACATCTCCTTTCTGCCAAGTATCTTCCATTAGTGTCGTGCCTCCACCTGTCGTCTCTAGTATTCACGAATCATCCCTCATCGCTGACATCCATTAATTAATAATGAACTGCAGAATAAACTGCACTCCATAACTTTCTCCACTTCTCTACGTCCGCTATTTATTTATTCAACTTTCCTTTCCTCCTTTAATTTCCTGATTCCATCGATCTTTTACCTTTCCTTAATTGTTTTGTCACAGGTAACGGTTTCAAGGCTTCCTGGAGTACAGATGGCCTTTGAGAGGATGCAAGAAGGAGACATTAATGGTCTCTGAGAGAATGCAAAAAAGGAAGGGACACTGAGTCTCATAAGAAATGCTAGTAAGAAAGGGACACTGATAACCTATAAGGAAATGCTAGAAAGAAAGGGACATTGACAGCATCTAAAGGAATGCTAGAAAGAAAGGGACACTGATAGCATCTAAGTGAATGCTATAAAGAAAGGGACATTGACAGCATCTAAGTGAATGCTATAAAGAAAGGGACATTGACAGCATCTAAGTGAATGCTATAAAGAAAGGGACATTGACAGCATCTAAGTGAATGCTATAAAGAAAGGGACATTGACAGCATCTAAGGGAATGCTATAAAGAAAGGGACATTGACAGCATCTAAGTGAATGCTATAAAGAAAGGGACATTGACAGCATCTAAGGGAATGCTAGAAAGAAAGGGACATTGACAGCATCTAAGTGAATGCTATAAAGAAAGGGACATTGACAGCATCTAAGTGAATGCTATAAAGAAAGGGACATTGACAGCATCTAAGGGAATGCTATAAAGAAAGGGACATTGACAGCATCTAAGTGAATGCTATAAAGAAAGGGACATTGACAGCATCTAAGGGAATGCTAGAAAGAAAGGGACACTGATAGCATCTAAGGGAATCCTAGAAAGAAAAGGACGCTACTGGTCTTTAAGGAAATATTGGATTTTGTGCCATAATCCATGTCTTCGTATCAAACGCGTGGGTGACGTCACACTGAAGGGTTGGTAAGGCATAACATAGCTTCTTAAACAAACGCTGGAGAGGAAACACGTTACTTGCACCGTCAATTAAGAGAAAAAGCGATACGCACAGATAATTAAAAGAAAATCCGGTACCCACACTGCTACTGAAGACAAAATGCGTTACTTACCCACAATGAGACTTAGGAATATGCTCCTGTTTGGAGAGAATAATGAGTGAAGTAAGTGTCACCTTGAATTACTTTGGAACCCTTACTGCCTTGTTTACCTTCATATTTACTCTGTACTCGGGGACAGCAACGTGACTTCCAAACAACACGAGTCAATAAAAACAGGGATTTAGAAAAGGGTTCGGGTTTTTTTCTTAACTATTTACGTACCTGACATTCCTACATTGTTTCTGTTTCTATTTACATATCTGACATTCCCTGCATTGTTTTAACTCGTGAAAGCGAGCAAATGCTCTGAAACTAAAATATGAATGTGAAATTTCTGCTGTCTTACTTCATAAAAGCAAATTAACAACATTCCAACAGACTGCCTCTGTTTCCATTTATTATTTTTTTCCGAGATCATCAGGCTATCAATGCAATACACATCCTTCATCGTGAATAACAGGAAGGTAGATATACATTTGCCCTTCCTTCATGGACGGGATCTTTCAAGTCATGACACTCGCCTCATGAAGGAGCACCTGCTTCCCACACTCAACGTCTGTCATTATTTCTGCCACGAGACAGAATTTTTCAGTGTTGTGAATCTTCCAACAAGTCCGTGATTAGGGACAAAAGGTTGTTCTTGGGTTTTTCTTGGCATAAGACTGACTTTCCTGCAGTTTAACTCAGCAGTCGAGTCTTCCTGCTTTTTGAGCGGCTTTCGTTCGCCTTTCAGAGTCTTGCCATTTCAGAGCGAAAATTAACTTAGGTAATGTTGACAATTGAATATCTGCGATATTGCGTGAAAAATATTTTTTGCTTTGTTACTCGTCTGTTCTCTTTTGTTGTTGTCAAGTATGCTTGCTGTAATATTCATACAAATACCTGTATTGGACTTCTAGCTTGCTCTCACTCAGCTCACCTTGATGAGTCTGTGAGAGCTACAAACACGCACCAGCAAACTATTCCAGCCTCCAAGCAGGAGTAAAGACGGCGGTACCATAGCGGTGTCATTATCTATAGTCACAGTGCTTCCAGTAACCATAAAACATGTACACCTCGAGGTAAGCCTATAACAAATGCATCTCGAGGTAAGCTTAAAACACACACAAAAAACCTTAATGATAAAACAGCAGAACACACTGACATTTGCCACAGCAGTGTAGGAATACTTGAAGCCGCAGATGGCTCGCTTAGCACATGTTATGTGCACACACCCGCGCTACTAACGGGCGGAGGCCGACCATCTAAGGCCTCCATTAAGCCTACCGGCGCCACGGGTAAAGGATGAAAAAGAAAACCTGGGCGGAACAATGGCCATCCTCATATAATAATAAGCCAATCGACTTGAACAATGCCGTTGTGTATAATCTCATTTCTAGGTTACTATTTTCCTCACATCCTTTTTCTACGAATAGTTTTATTGTCTACCAAAACAAACAATACATGCGAGAGTAAAAGAATCGCATTGAAAGGACGATATAAATGTGTGCCACTTTATAAGACGATATATGATAAACTTTGAATTAAAGTTGTACTGGTTGCAAGAAATGACGTCCCCTCAGGAGCAGCCACCAGGTAAGAACAACGTGCTGTCCTCTAATCTTGGGGTATTGAGGATGAATCATAGTACGTTAAAATGCATTCCGATGAAGGTGTACTTTGGTAACACACGTTCATTGCTGCAACAGGTTCGTGATAGTGATAGTGATAGTGACCAGTGTGGTGCTCAGCTCGGACTCACACTATCGACATGCTTCAAAAATTCCATGTAAACTGCGCGCATTCGCTATCGCCGTTTTTGAAATAGTTATGAAAATTTAGATAAAAGTCACATTACACTATTACAGGAGACATTATCAAGCAGCATCAGTGATCGCCGTGTACCGACATAATTTCCTACTGAGACCACAATGACTACACCTTGATTTTTCTATTATGGTATTATGACACTACAAATCTAATTTTGATCAGAATATTGATTTGTAATGATATACTACCTCAATAAATAGTTAAGGCAAGTACACGTACATAAT
>JAXIVD010001996.1:15000-32500 GCA_036785275.1 Cancer borealis | reverse complement strand
CATAGTAAACAAATGTAAGGATCACCCGAAAGTGTTTTACAGATATGTAAATGTTAAACTGAAAAACAGAGGAAAAATAAGCAGGCTGAAGATTAATGATGAGATTTATGAAGAGATGACTGAAGTCATGAACAACTGCTTCCAGTCAGTTTTCACATGAGAGAATGACTTCCAGTGTCAGAGAGCAATGGAAACTAACAAGGTCAGTTTGTGTGAAATTCAAGTAACAATTAATGAAGTAAGAAAAATAATGGAAGAGCAATATGTGAGAAAAGCTTCAGGTCCTGATGGAGTGTCCGATTGGATTGTAAGAGTGCAGTCAACAATTGGCAGACAAAACTCATAGTGTCATCATGAGTTCATTGGCAGAGGATAAGATTCCAATAAATTGGAAGAGAGCTGACATTGTGCCAATATTTAAAGCAGGAAACAAAGAAGACCCCATTGAACTATAAACCAGTGTGTTTGACCAGTGTTGTGGCCAAGATATGTGAAAGGCTTATAAAGGACAGGTGGATAAAACATCTTGATGAGAATAAAGTGTTGATGGATAGACAGTTTGGTTTCAGGGAAGGAAGATCTTGTGTTACCAATTTGATAAACTTTCATTCAAGAGTGATAGACATTGTGCAAGCTAGAGACGGCTGGATGGACTGTATTTACTTGGATCTAAGGAAGACATTCGATAACGGTTGTTGTGGAAATTAAAAACTATTGAAGGACTAAAGGGGAGGGGGACTTCTAAGATGGATCGATGATTTTTTGAAAGATAGAGAAATGAGAACTGTATTAAGAGATAGAAAATCTGCCTGCAAGTGTTTTGAGTGGAGTTCGCAAGGACCAGTATTGGCCCCGGTCATGTTTGCAGTGTACTTAAATGATATGCCAGAGATAGTAGACAGTTACATCAACTTGTTTGCAGATGACGCCAAACTGTTAAGAAGGGTGCAGAAAAATGAAGATTGTGAAGAACTGCAACAGGACTTGGACAAAATGTTTGAGTGATCCTGTATATGGAAAATGGAATTTAATACAAAAAAATGGAGTTTGAGAAGAGCAATAAGAAGGCATAGAGGCGTTTATCCATTGAGGAAGGAGAACATTGATAAAAAGAAAGAGGAAAAATACCTAGGAGTAACCATTATAGATAATATGTCTCCTGAGAAACACATGAATAATATTACTGATGAAACCTATAATCTACTGAGGAATATATGGGTGGCTTTTACTTATGTAGATGAAGATATGATTAAGAAATTGATAACGATTTTGGTCTTTTGGTACAACAAAAGTATGGTACGGGATGTAAGTCGAGGGGTTGTGACGTCGTTGTCCCGGTGTGTTGTGTGTGAGTGGTCTCGGTCCAACCCAAAGATTGGTCACTATGAGCTCTGAGCTCTTTCCATAGGGGGACGGCCGGCTGTCTCGAGAGAGACCAGCAGCAGACTGTACAGTGAGTGAATACACACACACACACACATACACACACACACATACACACACACACACACACACACACACACACACACACACACACACACACACACACACACACACACACACACACACACATATGTACACACACACACACACACACACACACACACACACACACACACACACACACACACACACACACACACACACACACACATATGTACACACACACACACACACACACACACACACACACACACACACACACACACACACACATATATATGTACACGCACACACACACACACACACACACACACACACACACACACACACACACACACACACACACACACACACACACACACAAAGCAGTTTTTAATAATTTATGCAACCAGCAGCAATTCGTGGAGGCAAGCACTACGCATTCCTTGTTACAACGGTAGTGAGGTGAGTGTGGTCTAGTCTCGGCAAAACATAATGAGAAGTTACTTTTGTATGTACCTTCTATTCCGCGATGTGCTAAAGTATGGGGCAACGGGGTGGTCTGCCACGGATGACAGCTATAGACAGGTGCCGTAGGGATGAATTTTATGTAATTTTATCGCAATATTCCAAAATTCTTTAGTACTGGCATGAGAATGTACTTACTTGCAGACTGGAAGTAGCTCGATTAAAGGAGGTGCCATTGATCCGTGGATAGGTCTGCCTCTGATGTTAAATACTTCATCAAGGAAAGCCTTGCTTCTACAACGCCTTTGTCTCTATCGCATACATCCTTTATCCTCTATAATATATTCATATCATATGCCAGTGTTATTCCAGCTGAAGCTAGAATTGATATTTGCACAGTGAGCGAATCTTGCTAAAAGGAAATTGGTCGTGAAACAGGAAATCATATTAGCCACAAGATTTGGTTAGAACTCATGATGTTCTCTTTCCTCAAATTGTTAAAAGCATTTTGCGGGACTGAAAGGATGGAAAACTAAGAATGGTTGTGTGATGTGCGATGGCATCAGGTTTCCACAGGAATGAATCTAACGACCAAATATTATTCTTAATATTCATTAAATGCCTTCAATTAATGCTTCCAAGGTAGGACCTGAAACACAGAAACCAATCTAAACTGCAAGAAGACTCACTGAATGCGGTGGCTGGAACTACACATATCAAGGTCAACAGGAGACACAAACCTTATCGATTGAGTCATAAATTATCATCGCAGACCACACTGAACTTACCACCCATTTGTTTGAAGTGTCAAGGCTGTGTGCAAAACTTTACTCTTCAATTTCTATGTCTAGGCAGATTCAGGTTTCTCTCCACCGTTGCCACGAACAGAGCATTGTATTGTTGCTTCCATTTCCTTTTTCTCGTCTTCTTTTTTCACATTTTCACCACTGCTCACCACTCCAATGCGGTAATCAACAAACACTGGGATGTCTGCCACAAAGCTCCAAGGTGAACATATAAACACGTTACAGAAAGACAGACAGACAAATAGATATATATGCACGTAACTAATTGAGTGATTGATGTTCTCCAGTGGACAGAGGGACGGTCTGGCGTTTCAGAAAGTTACACAGAATATGGTCAATGAGGTGGTTTTTGTCCAATTAAAGTTACAATGATTTTGACAGACAGACAAAAATACAGAGAGAAACAACATGACTAATTCCCTAATGAATGTAGTAGTAGTAGTAGTAGTAGTAATAGTAGTAGTAGTAGTAGTAGTAGTAGTAGTAGTAGTAGTAGTAGTAGTAGTAGTAGTAGTAGAAGTAGTAGTAGTATCAGTAGTAGTAGTAGTAGTAGTACAAAGGAGTACAAAGGAGTACAAAGGAAGAACAGACAGCAACAGTCCTACTGGACCTAACGAGGCTGTCTGTTTAGCTATACTATTACTACTATAATATTTACGTGATAGAGACAAAAGGACAGCAAAGTGGAAGGCTCCTCCCCACCCACCCCTCCCTCCAGCCGAAGCTGGCCGGAAGAGGAAGTGATACCATGTAGCATGAAAAAACTAACATGGAATTTGTATAGGAAAGAAATAAAAAACAAGGAGTAATCTATGCTAAAAAATAAAAAATAAAAAAAAATAAAAAATTTACGCAGTAGTGAAATATTCGACTTGGTGAACAGATGCTAAGTGCTTATCGAGTTTTTTCTTAAATGATTCAATTGTAGTACTGTTAACAATTTGTGCTGGGAGAGAATTCCAAACATTTACGATTCTATTGAAGAAAAAGTGCTTCGCTTCATTTGATCTAAAGCGCTTACCAATGATCTTGAAGCCATTGTTACGGGTGGAGCTTGTGAGATCGGTAGTTACATAATCGTTTATGTTAATATTATCAAAACCATGGAAAATTTTAAAAATCTCAATTAGGTCCCCTCGTAGCCTACGTTTGGATAAACTGAATAAGTTCAGCTCCTTTAGACGTTCTTCGTAAGACTTGTTTCGCAGTCTTGGGATCATTTTAGTAATTCTTCTTTGTATTCTCTCCAGCTTATTAATATCTTTTTTATAGTATGGTGACCAAAATTGAATGCAATATTCTAGATGAGGGCGTACGAGTGCATTATATAATGTAAGGATAACTTTTTCAGATTTATAATCAAAAGTTCTACCGATGAAACCGACCAGTTTGTTCGCTTTTTTTACAACGTCTGAACAATGTTTATCTGGTTTGAGGTCGTTACTAATAGTTATCCCTAAATCTTTTTCATGGTTAACCTTGGAAAGTTCAGAGTCATTCATTGTATATTTATTGAATTGATTATTGCTACCGATATGCAAAACTTTACATTTATCGACATTAAATTTCATTTGCCATTTCTTTGACCAATTGACTAACATGTTGAGGTTTGATTGAAATTGTAGTTTATCGGCGGTTGTAGTTACTTTACTCGTGATTTTCGTATCGTCGGCAAATTTTGATATTTTACAAGTGAGGCCTTCATCAATATCATTTACGTAAATTAGAAAAAGAATGGGACCAAGTACTGAGCCCTGTGGCACCCCGCTTTTAACGTCTCGCCAGTTAGATGATTTACCGTTTATGACAACGCGTTGTCTTCTTTCGGAAAGCCAGTCTTCAACCCATTTAAGAATATTTCCAGATATGCCGTGTGATTCTAATTTTTTTAATAACCGTTTGTGGGGAACTTTGTCAAACGCTTTTTGAAAGTCGAGATAAATTATATCGACCGCTTTTGTCTCGTCATAAATGTTGAATACATCGTTATAAAAGTCAAGAAGATTCGTTAAGCAAGATCGTTTGTTTCGGAAACCATGTTGAGAATTATTAATCATGCTATTTTCTTCAAGAAAAGTCACTAGTTTATCGCGTATTATAGTTTCCATTAATTTACCAACTACGGATGTGAGGCTGATTGGTCTGTAGTTAATCGGTAGTGTTTTATCTCCTTTCTTTTGTATAGGGGTAACATTTGCTAATTTCCAAATGTCGGGAACTTTTCCAGAATTTAAAGATTTATTAAATAGTATTGCAAGAGGTTTGCTGATTTGAAATGTTGCCTCTTTTAAGACTCTCGGTGCAATACAATCAGGACCAGGAGTTTTATTTACTTTAATTTTATCAAGTGCCTTAGTTATTATATCCTCAGTAAAGTGACAATCGCTTAAAGGAATTAAGTTAGGTTTAGCTGGGGTTACTTCCTGGATTTCATCGGTGTCTTCAACAGTAAAAACGGATGCAAAATAATCATTTAGTACTTCGGCCATTTCTGGTTCTGTATTTATTTCCTTACCGTTTTCTAGGTGGAGTGGGCCAATATTAGTTGTGATAACTTTTTTATTACGTACGAAGGTGTAAAATTCCTTGGGGTTGGATTTAGTTTTATTCGCAATATATATTTCGAGATCTTTTTTACTTCGTCTAATCATCTTTTTTGTTTCGCGTCTTAGTCTTTCGTATTCTATTTTATCGTTTTCGTTTTGTGATAGTAAATATTTATCATGTGCCCGCTTTTTAAGTAATAATCCTGCCTCAATCTGGCTATTCCACCATTTTGGTTTATTAATATTTTTATTTTTACGTGGACGTCTCTTACAAACGGGAATGCATACTTTAACGGCTTCATTTAAGATGTTATAAAACTTTTCCCACGATCTATTTACATTGGTTTCGTTGTCTACTATGCTCCAATCAGTATCTGCTAAAAGCTTTCTCAATTTTTCAGTTACCTTTGCGATACATGAAGATAAGCTCTTCGCTTACGTTATCTTTGTAAACTTCGAGATTTATGTTAAAAGAGACAATTTTATGGTCGCTGGTACTGAATTCAGGGCCCGTATTAACGTTACTTACTAGACCGTCGTTTGTTGAAAATACAAGATCTAGTATATTATCACCTCTCGTGGGTTTGCTTACGTGCTGACTTAAGCCACTCTCTAATAAATTATTATATAAGTCGTGACCCATATGAGATTTAAGAGAATTTCCCCATGAAGTTACAGGAAGATTAAAGTCTCCAAAGATTACGCTTTCAAATTAATTAATTACTTCGATTATCTGGTCGAATAATTTTCTATCGCTATTATTATTGTGTGCTGGTGGTCTATAAATGAGTCCAATAATAATTTTCTTAGAACGTGTTTTCAGTTTTAAAAATATAACATCTACGTTATCTATTTTTTCAGTTTGCAAGACTGTAGGGTTAAGACTGGCTTTCACGTAAAAAAGAACGCCCCCACCTTTTTTATTTTGTCGTTCGCAACTGAATATTGAATAGCTTGGCAAATTATATTCTGCTAAAAAGTCTCTATTTTCTGTGTTAATCCAAGATTCCGATACTGCAATAATGTGAAAATCTTCAGATGCTGCAAGTGTTTCTAAATCTGAGAATTTATTTCTGAGGCTGCGCGCGTTACACATGCAAATTTTTAGGCAATTGTTTACGTTAGTTTTTCTATATACGGTGTTACTTACGTAGCTGGGGTTGTGCGAGGCTGGATACTGTTTTTTCTTCTGAAATCAGAAACTTTGTCATTAAGTAGCCTGCCAAAACGAGCAGCTCCAACTGGATTGAGGTGCAAGCCATCGTCCTTGAAAAGAAAAGGTTTGTTATAAAAGTCATCCCAGCAGTTGATAAAGTCGATTCCTTCATCTGTACAAATGGACTTAAGACGGTTATTGGTGCTGAAGGCCCTGTTGAAAAAAGCTGTGGGTGCACTACTTCGGGGAAGGATTCCTGAAAGAATTATTTTATTAGTCTTACATTTGTATCGTTGAATCAGCTTCCTGTATCTCTCCAGCAGTTCCTCGGATCTGGTGTTCATGACGTCATTTGTACCTGCATGGATAATTAAAAGCGTGTTAGTATTTACTTGACTGGTAGTAGTAGTAGTAGTAGTAGTAGTAGTAGTAGTAGTAATGGTAGTAGAAGTAGTAGTAGTGGTAATAGTAGTAGTAGTAGTAGTAGAACTAGAAGTAGTAGTAGTAGCAGTATTAGTAATAATAGTGGTAGTAATAGTAGTGGTAGTGGTGGTGGTAGTAGTAACAGTAGTAGTAGTAGTAGTAGTAGTAGTAGTAGTAGTAGTAGTAGTAGTAGTAGTAGTAGTAGTAGGAGTAGTATTGAGTATTATTACCATCATCATTATTATTGTTATTATTATTGTTATTATCATTATTATTATAGTTATTATTATCATTATTATTATTATTATTATTATTATTATTATTATTATTATTATTATTAATATTAGTATAACTATCATCATTATTAATATTATCATTATTAATATTAGTATAACTATCATCATTATTAATATTATCATTATTAATATTAGTATAACTATCATTATTATTATTATTATCATTATCATTAAAATATTATCATCATTATTATCATAATTGCTATTACTGTTATTATCCTCATTATTATTATTTCTGTTATCATTATTATTGTTATCATTATTATCATTATCATTATTACAGATATTATTGTTATTATCATTATTATTATTATTATTATTATTATTATTATCATTATTATTATTATCATTATTCTTATTGTTATTATTATTATTATTATTATTATTATTATTATTATTATTATTTTTATTATCAATATTATTGTTGTTATTACTATTATATTATGATTATCTATATTATTATTATTATTATTATTATTATTATTATTATTATTATTATTGCTATTATTATTATTATCATTATTATTATTATCAATTGTATTATTGTTATTATTGTAACTAAAAATATTATTATAACTATTATAATCATTTTCATTAATATTATTATAATTGTTATCATTATTGTTGTCTATTATTATCATTATTATTATTAGTAGTAGTAGTAGTAGTAGTAGTATAACTATAACTATTATTACTCTAATTATTTTTGTTGCAATGATTATCATTATTATTATTATCATTATTATTATTATTATCATTATTATTATTATTATTATTATTATTATTATTATTATTATTATTATTATTACCATTGTTATTATTATTATTATTAATATCATTAACATTACTATTATTATAATTATTATTTCTATTAACCTTATTATTGTTGTTATCAATATTATTATTATCATTATCATCATCTTTATCATTATTATTATCATCATTGTTATTATCATTATTCTATCACTATCATTATTGTATTTTTTATCATTATTATCATTATCATGTTTATAATTGTTATCATTATTATTTTCATTATCAATATCAATACCATTATTACTATCATTATCATTATCATAATTTTGATTATCATCATTATTATTACCATTATTATCCTTATTGTAACTGATTATTGTTATCATTATTGTTAATACTATTATGACTACTATGATTATTTTCAATATTATCATTGTTATTAGCGTTATTGATATTAGCATTATTATAATCATCACTACAAAAAACCATAATGATGTATTGATAGGTTGGTGTAGTTGACAGGTTGTTGCACCCTTACATGTGACAAAGGGAATGTTGCGTCTGATTAAGGACGATTGTGTTTTTTTTTCTCTCTCTCTCTCTCTCTCTCTCTCTCTCTCTCTCTCTCTCTCTCTCTCTCTCTCTCTCTCTCTCTCTCTCTCTCTCTCTCTCTCTCTCTCTCTCTCTCTCTCTCTCTCTCTCTCTCTCTCTCTCTCTCTCTCTCTCTCTCTCTCTCTCTCTCTCTCTCTCTCTCTCTATATATATATATATATATATATATATATATATATATATATATATATATATATATATATATATATATATATATATATATATATATATATATATATATACACATTGTTCGGTATCTCCCTTTACGGTGATACAATATTTACATTTTATATAGCCTTTAGGGAAGTTTCTGCTTTGTACCTTTAAGTAAGCTGTTACCTCTCCTGTATTCATCCTTGACGTGTCAAAACTCCCGTCCAAAATATTTGTCAGTACACATTTAACTGAAGTGCATTAAGTGGATTATTGAATGGATAGGCTGGTTATCTCTTGCTTCAGGAGGAGAGGTGGATATATCAGAACGTGTAAGTATGTGAGTGTAAGGAGAGTCCACAGTTCGGAAGGTTAGTAAGACAGGAAAGTATTAAAAAAAACAATAAATTGAGTACAAGTAAATGTTGCTAAGATAAATGATAGTGGATTTTCACACTTATCAAGCCAGCGAATTGACTTGCACATATTTCCAGGCAATTTATATCTATTCAGCCAACAATGGATTTCCACACCTTTCCTGCCAACGAAGGTGTAGTGTAAGGTATGTTTGATAAAGGCACTATCAAGGTTTCTACATCGGGTCAATATCACAGTGAAGAAAAAGAATATCACCACACTGACACAACGGAATGTGTGCACTATGCCAAAGCTATCACAGTGAGTGAGTGAGTTTCTTTTTCCCGCCACATCGACTGACTGTTTCACGTTAGTTTTAATCATGGAAACTTGATTGCCAAACAACACTATATTTATTTTAGCGTATATTTACACCACTTTCTTTCTTCTTTCATTCGTAGCGCCGCATGAGGCTTTCCACGGCACAAGCCTCCATTTTATTTTGCAAGGCTAATCAGCGCTATTCACCAAGGCCAGCACGCAAGGCCAAGGTCATAAAACACTCCGTATTTCTTCAACGGTGATTTAATGACTTAATAAAGCATCACTACTTTTACATTTTGTCCGCCGTCCATGATGTAAAAATAAAACCTGCAAGACTGACTGTCTTCACGTGTGTCTCAGGAATACTGGTACGTGACTTGTTATTGTGCCCTGTAAACACGAACTCTTTAAAATGAAAGTGTCGTGACGATGGATTGGTAGACTGGTATGAAATACGGCGAAAAGATTTGTGGAGAGACCAAATAATGTTTTTTTGTTTATCCTGGTTTTTTATCCTTGAGTAATTTTATGACTCATTATTATTACACATCCAAACAAAGTTAAATCCATCACGTATCCTCCAAAAAGTAGAACATATTTTACACATAACATGTTTTATGCCTTGAGCGCCATATGACCATGTTATTGTAGCGCCTTAATGGCAAACAATCAATCTTATATATGATGGATGAAAGCTGCAACTCCGCATACTGACTTGCATCGACCACATACGGTTTGAAAAATTAGAAGATTATCTTAAATCCACCCACATCATTATCATTGTCATTTTTCTACTGCAAGTAAGTTAAAAAGAAATTATTCCTCGCATCATCTTAGCCTGCAGTTTGATGAATTAGGAGAAGCAGTAATATATCACCCAGCCACACATCATCCAGCCACACATCACCCAGCCACACATCACCCAGCCACACATCACCCAGCAACACATCATCCAGCCACACATCACCCAGCAACACATCACCCAGCCAAACATCACCCAGCAACACATCATCCAGCCACACATCACCCAGCCACACATCACCCAGCCACACATCACCCAGCCACACATCACCCAGCCACACATCACCCAGCCAAACATCACCCAGCCACACATCACCCAGCCAAACATCACCCAGCCACACATCACCCAGCCACACATCATCCAGCCACACATCACCCAGCCACACATCACCCAGCAACACATCACCCAGCAACACATCACCCAGCCACACATCACCCAGCCACACATCACCCAGCAACACATCACCCAGCCACACATCACCCAGCCACACATCACCCAGCAACACATCACCCAGCAACACATCACCCAGCCACACATCACCCACCCACACATCACCCAGCCAAACATCACCCAGCCACACATCACCCAGCCAAATATCACCCAGCCACACATCACCCACCCACACATCACCCAGCCAAACATCACCCAGCCACACATCATCCAGCCACACATCACCCAGCCAAACATCACCCAACAACACATCACCCAGCCACACATCATCCAGCCACACATCACCCAGCCACACATCACCCAGCCACACATCACCCACTCACACATCACCCAGCCACACATCACCCAGCCACACATCACCCACCCACACATCACCCAGCCACACATCACCCACCCAGACATCACTCAGCAACACATCACCCACCCACACATCACCCACCCACACATCACCCAGCCACATATCGCCCAGCCACACATCACCCACCCACACATCACCCACCCACACATCACCCAGCCACACATCACCCAGCCACACATCACCCACCCACATCACCCAGCCACACATCACCCAGCCACACATCACCCAGCCACACATCACCCACCAACACATCACCCAGCCACACATCACCCAGCCACACATCACCCAGCCACACATCACCCAGCCACACATCACCCAGCCACACATCACCCAGCCACACATCACCCAGCTACACATCAACCAGCCACACATCACCCAGCCACACATCACCCAGCCACACATCACCCAGCCACACAACACCCACCCACACATCACCCATCCACACATCAACCAGCCACACATCACCCAGCCACACATCACCTAGCCACACATCACCCAGCCACACATCACCCAGCCACACATCACCCAGCCACACATCACCCAGCCACACATCACCCACTCACACATCACCCACTCACACATCACCCAGCCACACATCACCCACCCACATATCACCCACCCACACATCACCCACCCACACATCACCCAGCCACACATCACCCAGCCACACATCATCCAGCCACACATCACCCAGCCACACATCACCCAGCCACACATCACCCAGCCACACATCACCCACCCACACATCACCCAGCCACACATCACCCAGCCACACATCACCCACCCACACATCACCCACCCACACATCACCCAGCCACACATCACCCAGCCACACATCACCCAGCCACACATCATCCACCCACACATCACCCAGCCACACATCACCCAGCCACACATCACCCAGCCACACATCACCGAGCCACACATCACCCTCCCACACAACACCCACCCACACATCACCCACCCACACATCACCCACCCACACATCACCCAGCCACACATCACCCAGCCACACATCACCCAGCCACACATCACCCAGCCAAACATCACCCACCCACACATCACCCAGCCACACATCACCCAGCCACACATCACCCACCCACACATCACCCAGCCACACATCACCCAGCCACACATCACCCACCCACACATCACCCAGCCACACATCACCCAGCCACACATCACCCAGCCAAACATCACCCACCCACACATCACCCAGCCACACATCACCCAGCCACACATCACCCACCCACACATCACCCAGCCACACATCACCCACCCACACATCACCCAGCCACACATCACCCAGCCAAACATCACCCAACAACACATCACCCACCCACACATCACCCACCCACACATCACCCAGCCACACATCACCCACCCACACATCACCCAGCCACACATCACCCAGCCACACATCACCCAGCCACACATCACCCAGCCACACATCACCCAGCCACACATCACCCACCCACACATCACCCAGCCACACATCACCCAGCCACACATCACCCACCCACACATCACCCACCCACACATCACCCAGCCACACATCACCCAGCCACACATCACCCAGCCACACATCACCCACCCACACATCACCCAGCCACACATCACCCAGCCACACATCACCCAGCCACACATCACCCACCCACACATCACCCAGCCACACATCACCCAGCCACACATCACCCAGCCACACATCACCCAGCCACACATCACCCAGCCACACATCACCCAGCCACACATCACCCACCCACACATCACCCACCCACACATCACCCAGCCACACATCACCCAGCCACACATCACCCACCCACACATCACCCAGCCACACATCACCCAGCCACACATCACCCAGCCACACATCACCGAGCCACACATCACCCTCCCACACAACACCCACCCACACATCACCCACCCACACATCACCCACCCACACATCACCCAGCCACACATCACCCAGCCACACATCACCCAGCCACACATCACCCAGCCACACATCACCCAGCCACACATCACCCAGCCACACATCACCCAGCCACACATCACCGAGCCACACATCACCCTCCCACACAACACCCACCCACACATCACCCACCCACACATCACCCAGCCACACATCACCCAGCCACACATCACCGAGCCACACATCACCCAGCCACACATCACCCAGCCACACATCACCGAGCCACACATCACCCAGCCACACATCACCCAGCCACACATCACCGAGCCACACATCACCCAGCCACACATCACCCAGCCACACATCACCCAGCCACACATCACCGAGCCACACATCACCCACCCACACATCACCCTCCCACACAACACCCAGCCACACATCACCCAGCCACACATCACCCAGCCACACATCACCCAGCCACACATCACCCACCCACACATCACCCTCCCACACAACACCCAGCCACACATCACCCAGCCACACATCACCCACCCACACATCACCCTCCCACACAACACCCAGCCACACATCACCCAGCCACACAACACCCACCCACACATCACCCACCCACACATCACCCACCCACACATCACCCAGCCACACATCACCCAGCCACACATCACCCAGCCACACATCACCCAGCCAAACATCACCCACCCACACATCACCCAGCCACACATCACCCAGCCACACATCACCCACCCACACATCACCCAGCCACACATCACCCAGCCACACATCACCCACCCACACATCACCCAGCCACACATCACCCAGCCACACATCACCCAGCCAAACATCACCCACCCACACATCACCCAGCCACACATCACCCAGCCACACATCACCCACCCACACATCACCCAGCCACACATCACCCACCCACACATCACCCAGCCACACATCACCCAGCCAAACATCACCCAACAACACATCACCCACCCACACATCACCCACCCACACATCACCCAGCCACACATCACCCACCCACACATCACCCAGCCACACATCACCCAGCCACACATCACCCAGCCACACATCACCCAGCCACACATCACCCAGCCACACATCACCCACCCACACATCACCCAGCCACACATCACCCAGCCACACATCACCCACCCACACATCACCCACCCACACATCACCCAGCCACACATCACCCAGCCACACATCACCCAGCCACACATCACCCACCCACACATCACCCAGCCACACATCACCCAGCCACACATCACCCAGCCACACATCACCCACCCACACATCACCCAGCCACACATCACCCAGCCACACATCACCCAGCCACACATCACCCAGCCACACATCACCCAGCCACACATCACCCAGCCACACATCACCCACCCACACATCACCCACCCACACATCACCCAGCCACACATCACCCAGCCACACATCACCCACCCACACATCACCCAGCCACACATCACCCAGCCACACATCACCCAGCCACACATCACCGAGCCACACATCACCCTCCCACACAACACCCACCCACACATCACCCACCCACACATCACCCAGCCACACATCACCCAGCCACACATCACCCAGCCACACATCACCCAGCCACACATCACCCAGCCACACATCACCCAGCCACACATCACCCAGCCACACATCACCCACCCACACATCACCCAGCCACACATCACCCAGCCACACATCATCCACCCACACATCACCCAGCCACACATCACCCAGCCACACATCACCCACCCACACATCACCCAGCCACACATCACCCAGCCACACATCACCCACCCACACATCACCCAGCCACACATCACCCAGCCACACATCACCCAGCCACACATCACCCACCCACACATCACCCAGCCACACATCACCCACCCACACATCACCCAGCCACACATCACCCACCCACACATCACCCACCCACACATCACCCAGCCACACATCACCCAGCCACACATCACCCAGCCACACATCACCCACCCACACATCACCCAGCCACACATCACCCAGCCACACATCACCCAGCCACACATCACCCACCCACACATCACCCAGCCACACATCACCCACCCACACATCACCCAGCCACACATCACCCAGCCACACATCACCCAGCCACACATCACCCACCCACACATCACCCACCTGAACTCCGTCTCTTTGTACTCCAGACTTTGAATTCCATTTATTTTTTTTTTTTAATTCTTTGTCCTAATAATAAAACACTTTAATTTTCATTACTTGTCGTCCTCCTACAATTGTTTTAGACTTGGCGTCCTTTCTGTCTAGTATGTGTGTGTGTGTGTGTGTGTGTGTGTGTGTGTGTGTGTGTGTGTGTGTGTGTATGTGTATGTGTATGTGTGTGTGTGTGTGTGTGTGTGTGTGTGTGTGTGTGTGTGTGTGTGTGTGTATGTGGGTGGGTGGGTGGGTGTGTTTGTGTGTGTGTGTGTGTGTGTGTGTGTGTGTGTGTGTGTGTGTGTGTGTGTGTATGTGTATGTGTGTGTGTGTGTGTGTGTGTGTGTGTGTGTGTGTGTATGCATGTGTAGGTGTTCGCGTTTTTCTCTCAATCTCTCTCTCTCTCTCTCTCTCTCTCTCTCTCTCTCTCTCTCTCTCTCTCTCTCTCTCTCTCTCTCTCTCTCTCTCTCTCTCTCTCTCTCTCGTACATATGAGCACACATACATACACAGTTCACATACATACACACACACACACACACACACACACACACACACACACACACACACACACACACACACACACACACACACACACACGATCGCGCCGCCACGAAGAAATCAGGTCATTATTAACTGCATCTCAGGTGTCAGTTTTGCCTCTAAGTAGTGACGTGAACTGTCAGTTGACCTGTATCACCAGTCCCCTTGCAGAGCATTCTTTGCAAAAAAAATTTATTTGCTAACCAAATTTCAGTATGTGCTTATTATTTTAGATTACTTATCTTCTTTCATCATAGGTGATAGAGCAGTCATCCAAGATGAGGGATGGATGACTCAAAATACAATACAGGCAATATTTGAAGACACATTAAATGGTTGATGGAGGTGCTTCTATATTTCGGAAATGGCCCTGAACTCTGTCAACCAATCAGAAACAAGCGACTGACAAGCTTAGAGTAGCATTTTCAACGCCTTACAATGTGTATCTACTCCTGACCCTTTTTGGGTTAATCCTTTCTCCCTTTATATAGTTACTTACAACAAATGTGTTTCCTAAATGCAATGCATAAGATGGGCGTTTCGCCGCAAATTTCTTTTCAGAATCGTCAGTCTGTCGCTTGTGTGTCTTGCAGAAAGAACACGGCGATCTGAAGAAAAAAAATTGTGTTTTGCATGATTTTGTCACATCAAACATTGAGGTCTTACCACCCACGTTTTTTTACTTATAGATCAGTCAAAGAGTTACGCCTCTATAACTGCTACAAACCAAGCTACTGTAAGTTTCCCTGAACGTGTTGTAATTCAGAAGGAAGCACCTTGCACTCCAGTGAGATATGGTATTCGGCAAATCAATAATAAAAATGTTTTACCATAGACTACACCATACTTGACTGGACACTCGCGACAATCGCTGACAGACGATATTACATGTAGGCCCTACAGATTCCGCTGCTATGAGTGATGACAGATAATACTTCATATGTCAGTTCATATTCTACTTAGGACATTGTATTTCCTGTCTTTACAATCAGTAATGATTGCTGAACCATGGCTGAACCAAAAAAATTATTTTACAACTTTTGCAAATAGGAAATTAACATAAAGATTATAAGTTTGAGTGAAAAATCGTGTGGGAGTTGTGGATAAAGCATATTGTTTATAGCAAAAAATTTCTGGCAAATTCGCAATAATTCTGAAATAAAACATCACATATTGTGAAATAACCATTCCTGAATATGATTTGATTGTGATCAAATGTCATATTATCGTTATATCGGCTTGGGAATGAATTTTTCACAACAATTCGTGGCTTGATCTTGATCTTGATGTCACAGGAGGTCTGAGTTGAGAAACTATCGTTTATTCAGTATATATGCAACAAAAAAAATATTGCACTTATTTTTTCAATGACGTTTTATGAGTATGAGAAAATAGGATAGACGACAATACAAGAAAACACCCAAATATAAATTTTAATTCGATGCAAATATAGCATTTATTTCTCGCATGACTATATCAAGGCGAAAGAGGTCACAAGAAGAAGAAGAGGAAGACCAAAACACACCTTTAAGGCGTGGTCACACTAGCTATTGATATCGATTGATCTGGGGTTATGGCTGGATAGGCCAGCCATTTGAGTGCTCATAAACATATTCTTCACATCACTCTGAGGTGTTTACATTTTGTTTGAGGTTTCTACGATGATTTTAAGTATATTATTCAAATAAAACAAACAAAAAATCGCCTCAGGACACATTTGCGAAAGACCTGATTTCGAGTGCACAGTCACGTATGGTGTATTCTATGGTATTGCATATTAATATAGACTACATGGGCTATGCATGTAAGTGTTTTCAGATTGAAATTTGAATATTCCTAGAAATTATTGCAAACTTTGTGTTTTTCTTGGTTTCTTAGGGTTTGA
>JAXIVD010001995.1:55000-69857 GCA_036785275.1 Cancer borealis | reverse complement strand
GTTTTATGTGGTTTCTTATCATAAGGGATCTGAAGGTTTCAGAAGTAAACTCTGTGCCATTGTCCGTCCTCAAACGCTTCACAGTTCCATATGGTGACATAGATGCAATGAACTTTTCTGCTGCTGCCACTGTGTCAGTCTTACTCTTCAATAAATATACTTTCATTACGCCAGAATAATCATCAACAAATGACATCATATACTTGAATTCTCCCCTACCAGTGGGAACAATAGGGCCTGATAGGTCACAGTGCACTAAGTGAAGAATTTCAGTAGCTCTTGTGTCTGGGTTTCTGTTTCTGTATTGGGCCATTTTTCCCAAGATGCATGTTTCACAATCAAACATTTCTTCTCCAATAATGGTCATTCCATCAACAACCTTTTCTAATTTCATCACATCCTTCATGTTACAGTGTCCGAGAATTTTATGCCACTCTTCCGCTGAATGCCTTCCTTCTCGGTTTGGTTGAACATTATTAATGAAATATAACTTCTTCTTTTTCTCAATGGGAAATGTTGTGCCATCCATAGTCTTCAGTTCAGCATCATTTTGAGAAAAAGTGACTGACGTTCCCATCTCCGTGGCTGCTTGGACAGAGAAGATGTCATGGGTGAAAGAGGGCACGTACAGGGCATTTTGCAGAGTGCCTTTTCTTAACTTTCCGTTACTGTCATACATTTTTACTATGGCATCACCCTTTCCTTGAACAGCACCATTTGTTCTGCTCCCATCTGCTAGTTCAATGACATGGTTCTCCGGCTCAAAGTTATCATTAAATCTGATGAATTTGGACTTATCAGTGACAATATGTGTTGTAGCACCACAATCTACCAATAAGGTGTTTCCTTTTATTGGGTCAAGGGATTGTTCATTTGCCTTGAATACAAAATTGTGAGCACCATCATCATGCTCTTGAGAATCTTCCTCCACTATGTTCACAGACTTAACTGAATTTTTATTCCTACAAAAGTCAGTATCATGAGTGCTGGATTTACAGTAATCACACCATCTGTTGGTTTTCAATGTCTTGTCTTTGCTCCTACATTGAACACTTCTGTGTCCTTCTTTTCCACATGAATAACAAATTATTTTAACTTTTACTCTGCTATTGAACTTCATTACACTGTCCCCATCTGAAGGGGTAGCCTGGCATTTTTCAGACTCTTCAAAGCTCCTTAAGGCAACTTTGAATTCTGCAAAAGTCATCATTTTATCTTTCTGTGTAACTACAGTACAAAAAGTCTTATAGCTTGGAGGTAGGCCTTTCAGTAACATTGCAATCAATAAGCTGTCACTGATACTCTCTCCTGCAGTCTTAAGTGAAGTGGCTGCAGTTTCAGCACGAATCATATAGTCAGTGGCAGTTTCAACTTCTATATCCATCTTCAGAGAACAAAGCTCGTGATACAATTAAATTATTCTAGGCTTACTGGTGCCAACATAATGGCTTCTTAGGATTTCCAATGCCTTCTTACCGTCATCCTCTGCATCTCTTATAATGAGGTTAATACTCTTGTCATCTAGTACTTGCACCAGTTCAGCAAAAACTTGGGCATTTTTCTCGGTAACAGGGGTGGCGTCTGTCAGCACCCCGCGTAGTTTCTGTACCCGCAGGTATCCCTTAAACTTCACCTCCCACAGTTCGTACTTAGCTTCGTCTCCATTGAATATCAGGCGTGTACTGGGCCCATAACCTGTTGAGGTTCTGCTGCTCATAATGGAGGATAATCAGGGAACTTAGGGAAGGTCAATTATACCGTCATCCAGGCTCTTCGCCTTTTACTCCTTTGAATCACCGGTTGTTTACAAGCCTCTGATCAGTCGGTACAGGTCTAAACATATTTTGGCCACAAATATATATATCAAAAGAAAACATAATATAATAATGATACACATAATAATAAATAAAACTAAGAAACTAAAGTTTACTAATTCCTTAACATACACCCTGTTCTTGCATTGAAAATGTTCAGATAGAACAATTTTCTTATAGAACGAGCAACCAAAAATTTTAAATACATTTTTTTTTAAGTAAAAACCTTTTTTATGAATATACTTACCCATATGTAATTACATGTAATTACATATGGATATTTGTATATGTAACAACAAAATGTTTTTTTTAAAGTAAAAATCTTTTTTGTGAATATAATTACCCATATGTAATTACATATACCTCCTCATGTAATTTCATATAGGTATTTGTATATATAACAACAAATTATTATACAGAATGACCGTATAGAAAGAGTTGTGGAAATAAGTGAAGCAAATTCGAGTTCTGATACAGAACGAGCGTAACCATATTGAACGCACCAGGGAGGATGTAATGCTGACGTCACAGGCGTCTGCACCGCTGGGGTGACTCTGTTCCCGCTGTAGCAGTTTGAGACGTCCAGCTGGTGTAGAGTGACCAGGTGGAGGTGTGCATGTGTGAGATCACTAGCTCACAACGGAGGGCATAGGCAACACACCCTCCCCCCCCCCCCTCTCTCTCTCTCTCTCTCTCTCTCTCTCTCTCTCTCTCTCTCTCTCTCTCTCTCTCTCTCTCTCTCTCTCTCTCTCTCTCTCTCTCTCTCTCTCTCTCTCTCTCTCTCTCTCTCTCTCTCTCTCTTGTTAAACACTTTAAACACTTTATTATGTTTGTCTGTAAAGACATTTATAAACTTATGGTAGGTACAATTTTGAAAAGACAAACAGCACCTTTTTAAGCTCAGGCTTTTTGGGCACACTTAAAACTAAGCACTTAAAACTAAGTAATATATATATATATATATATATATATATATATATATATATATATATATATATATATATATATATATATATACTATATATATATATATATATTTATATATATATATATATATATATATATATATATATATATATATATATATATATATATACATATATAAATATATATATATATATATATATATATATATATATATATATATATATATATATATATATATAATATATATATATATATATATATATATATATATAATATATATATATATATATATATATATATATATATATATATATATATATATATATATGACTTAGAGATTACATAACAAGAACAGGAAAGAAAGGAAAATTAATTCAAAAGCAATAATTTTACCTAAATACAGAGAAGAAATCTGAACATAAATATATGGCTGAAGCAGGGAAACATTGTGTTGTATGATATTTAAAAGTTTGCTCAACATATATGTTCTTAAGAATAATTTATAAAAAAGAACAGTAAAGGATATAAACAAATTCCATTATAATACCTATAAATGGGAAATAAATGTTTAACATAAAAAAATTGAACTAAAAAGCATTGTTGAAGAAATTAAAATGTTATACTAGAAAAATTAAGTGTCAGTAGAGTGACAAATAGTGATCTATTAGTTTTTTCTTAAAAATGTTTGAGCTTATTGATTTTTTAACATGTGTTGGATTGCTATTCCATACTTTGGGACCTTTGAACATAAGAGAATGTTGGTAGAGAGTTAAATTGTATTGAGAAATCTGTAGAGAATGTTTGTTGCGTGTGGAGTGGTTATGGGTTTGAGTCAGAGTACTGGTGCTGTTGGAAGTTTTCTATTTGAACATGTATGAGGCAATGGAGAAGTTTGATAAGTCAGAGAGTTGAAGGGTATTCATGGATTTAAAGATTGGAGGTGTGTGTTGGAGGAAATCACTATTTGTCGTGATTCTAATTATTTTTTGATGTAGAATCTTTAGGTTATGTAGATGGCATGGGTAAGTAGTGGACCAAATAGGATTACAGTAAGTTAAGTGTGGGAATATGTGGGCGTAATACATAATTTTCATCATTTTCACTGTTACAAGGTTTTTGATTTTCAGCAATAGAGCAACTGAGCGAGATAATTTAAGGCAAAGGTTTGATCCTAATTTATATAGTTTGTACAACTGATATTTATGCTTTGTTGAATTTATTAACCCTTGTGTTAACCAAGGCTTATTTAGTCTTTTGGATGTGGTAGTTTTGGTTATTTTGGGGAAGCAGGACTAGTATATGTTGTATAACTTATCCAGGAATATGTCACAGTTTGTGTCAGTGTCACTGTTGGTGAGATAGAGGTTCCAGTCTATATTCGATAGAGTCTGTGTAAATTTCAACCGGTTTGCTCTATTTTGTAGTCTAAAATAAATTTTGTGTATTATATTGCAAACTTTATTAGGGAGTGGAATATTGATAAACACTGGAAGGTGGTCACTGAGAGGAAAGTGGAGAATTCCGGATAAAACTGGTTCATTAAAGTTTATCCAGATGTGATCCAGTAATGAAGAGACTGCAGTTGCATTAATATTTGGAAATCTCGTTGGACGAGATATATGCGAGAAGTAATTGTTTGATTGCATAGTTGTAATAAATGAGTTAGTAGGAGGGTGTGACACATGTTTAAGAAGGTTTATGTTGAAGTCACCTGTGATTATATTCCTATTGTTTGTGAAAAAGCTATTTGAGAGAAGATTATCAATAAATGCATTAAATTCATTTACTTTGGCATGTTTACTATAAGGTCTGTATAAACAAGTAACAGAATAGGAGTTATTGGGAAGAATAATTCTCACACTACATAATTCAACATTCACGTCACACATACAAAAGTCATTAATAATTTCACTTTGCAAGCCATTATTTACATAAATTGCAACTCCCCCACCTGAGGAGCCAATAGGTCTGTGTACATGATAAGAAATGTAGTCATCAATTTCATGGAGGTGAAAATTATTTGCATTAAGCCAGATTTCACTTATACATAAGACATCCGGGAGTTTGGGAAGAGATTTGATAAAGGAGATCACATCACTTGGTCATAGTTTTTGTTCAAAGAGCGAGCATTTATATGGAGAACATTAATATAATCATTACTATTATTTGGTATTGCATTCTTGTAAGAGATAAGGTCATGATAATTACAGATATCATCTAAATCAAGGGATAAATACATGGAATTTATTATTTCAATGCCAATGCTGTCAGAATCCTGATTGTTTTCTAAATCACAAAAAAGTGTATTAAAGAGATTCTCATCATTAGAATTCCTAATAGAGTAGAAGAGATGAATACGATAAGGGAGTGAGGAACGGGTGTGTATAGGATTAAAATAATTGAAGATAGAAAAAGGAAGGGATTTAAGAAAAAAAAAAAGAAAAAAAAAAAGAAGCTTTGAAGGCTTACCAGATATGTCATAGGAAAGGGTGTAAAGTAATTTGCAAAGTGATAAGAGAGTTTGGTAATCAAAAAAAGATTAATTTGATATAACAAGATAGACATAAGTTTTTAGTTAAATTAATGGGTTGTAAAATATAATTTTGTGACAATTTTAGGACTAACTAAAATGTGTAGTAACGACAATAAGTTGGAGACATGAAAGGGGTATGAGACATTTATAAGATAATCACAGAAAGAAATATATAATTTAAAAGGAAACATAGTAGAGATTTCTAGAAAATTTGGTTAAATACTGTAACATGTTGAGAGGACAATTAAGACTTGAGTCAGAACAGGATATTTATCTAGGAAAGTGTTCAGGAACTCTTCAGTGGTTATGATGTGTTTTTGGTGAGATGTTTTTAGTTTAACAAAGATCTTCCCATCCCGAGTGTAACACTGTTGAAAAATCTCTCTGTTTTTCTTCTTGATTGCCCATATTGTATTGAAGATGATGCGGCGTTTCGGTGTGAGACTTTCATTAACATAAAGGTTAGGTTTGACTGTTACACATGCATCCATTATTTATGATTTTTTTTATCTATTCAACAATTTCACAATTACTGGTCTATTCTTGTTTTGTCTTTTTGGACCTAACCTGTGTGAAATATTGATGTCAGAATGATTTACATTGATGTGCAGATTCTCTTTAATGGCATTCACAACAAGGCTAGTTAGGTTTTCTTGGTTTTGTTCACTTGGTAATGCAGGACCACTAATTATTATGGTATCTCTTTGCTCATATTATTCTACATCATCTAATTGTTCTTCAAGTTTGATAACTGGTTTTTTGAAGTGAGCTTACTTTACTGCTATTTTGCTATTTCATTGTCTTTTTCCTGACAGAGCCTTTACTCTCTCTCTCTCTCTCTCTCTCTCTCTCTCTCTCTCTCTCTCTCTCTCTCTCTCTCTCTCTCTCTCTCTCTCTCTCTCTCTCACATCTAGGACTGGTGGGATGGAGAGAGAGAGAGAGAGAGAGAGAGAGAGAGAGAGAGAGAGAGAGAGAGAGAGAGAGAGAGAGAGAGAGAGAGAGAGAGAGAGAGAGAGAGAGAGAGAGAGAGAGAGAGAGAGAGAGAGAGAGAGATAATAAATATGAAGTCGTACATACTATACTTAGTGTACTCAACACATGTCAAGGTCTTAGGCGGTGCTCGTCATTATTTACCTCACAAAGAATCTTGGAAGTTATGTTAGGTTATGGTTAGGTTAAGGAGAGAGGGAAGAAGGGGACAGCGCGTCGTAGCAGGAATGCTGCTGTGTTGTGTTTACAGCTTTTTTTTTTTTATTTACCTCCGATTATAGTAGGCCATGTATTTTTTTCTATTTATTTATTTTTTTTTTTCTTTTACCTGTGGTGCCGGTAGGCTTCAGGGATACCTTAGATGGTTAGCCTCCGCCCATTAGTAGTGCAGACTAGATTTTTAAAGTGACGCCTTGTTTCTTCTTAGGCTCATGCTGCCAGCGGAAGCTCCTTGCGCATATAATGTTGCAGTCCCAGCGAGGATGGTGTTATGACAGCATGTGGGTGACGTTAGGTCACTCGGCGGTAATAACGTAGAAAAGTGGCCAGCCCATGCCTAGGCTCGAACGTGGGACCCTGAGCTGCTATGCCCAACCGCTAGCCGCTAGACCACCGCCTCTTGTTATCTTTATTTAATGAATAAATAAACACAATGACTACTGATAAAAGGGAACATGAGGCAGAAGACGAGATACTGCCAGCTGGCAGTGCATCAAGGACTGTTGGAGAGTGGAGACAGTGGAGAGTGGCAGGAGATGTGTTGCCTCTGCCCACTGCTGCCAGCTGTGATCTCACACATGTGCACCTTCACCCGGTGAAGCTGCTACACCGCCAACTTTGACACAGACGTGCCTGGCCGTGCATCTATGAAACGGAATGCCATCTCCTTCGATATAAAGAAGGAAGTTATTGCACGGAAACAAAAAGAAGAGGGAAACACAGCCATAAGACGTGATTTGGGGCTATCACAGTCGAGTGTAAGAACAATTTGGCACAAAAGCAAGTGATCCTCACAAAGCCTGGGACTCTCCCTCCCCTTGTACCTACATCCCTGACATCTCTATCGATCTATTGGACGTTCTATACGCGACCAAGGTGTATATATATATATATATATATATATATATATATATATATATATATATATATATATATATATACAGTCAACCCTCGATTTAACGGACTTCGGATATAACGGACTGTCTGCTAACGCACAATCAACCCAGGTCCAGACAAAAGTCCGTTAGTGTAAAAGAAAGTCCGGTGGGTGGCGGTGGCATCGGTAACATAATCCGTTAAAATCTAGGGTGAAACGCCCAACTTTTGGGTAACGATATTGATATAAATATGAAGTCGTATATACTATACATAGTGTATTCAACACATCTGTGAAAGTTTCAGGCGGTGCTCACTATCATTTACCTGGCAAAACATCTTTCAAGTTATGTTAGGTTCATTAGGTTATGTTAGGTTATGGTTAGGTTACGTTAAGTTATGGTTAGATTAGGTTTGGTTCAGTTAGGTTCGGTTATATAAGGTTTTTATATTTTATTGTCCAAAAGTTATGCGTTTCATCCTAGATTTTTTTCGGATTGCAATATTATGGCATTTAACCAAGCAACCGACTTTTTACACTAACGGACAGGGCTCCCTCCGCATTAGTCCGTTAAAACGAGGATCGACAGTATGTATATATATATATATATATATATATATATATATATATATATATATATATATATATATATATACAGTGGAACCTTGACTTACGAGTTTAATTCGTTCCGTGACCGAGCTCGTAACTCAATTTGCTCGTATATCAAATCAATTTCCCTATTGAAATTAATTGAAATGCCATTAATCCGTTCCAGCCCTCAAAATACCACCCAATTTTTTCTTACGTGTTTTTAAATAAGAAAAATGTATTTATAAATAACAAATATTGTATAAAATCATAATAAAAGATAATGTAAAGCAAATCAGCATGAATGGCTCATGCCTTCTCGCAGGTGATACCCTCCGTCACGGTATCTCCCGCAAGCTCCTTCTCTCACCCACATCAATAGCATATTCTCCATCTTTTCATGGACAGAGGTCCGGAGCTTAGAAATTATTTTAACGCTCTTGGCTGGTGTTATAGCCTTTATCGACTCCTGCTTCAATATGGTACATATCGTAGAAGTACTGTGCTCGTATTGCCTCGCCAAGTCGATTACTGGCACACCTTGCTCGTGTTTTTCTACGATTTCACGCTTTATTTCGATAGACATCATTCTTTTCTTCTTTGCACCGCTGTCCTTTCCTCTCACTTTCTTAGCACCCATGGTTACAAATAAGAAATTTGGTAAAATAAATGCACAAAAGCACAGAACGCGAGCACAACAGAGATCCTTATGTGGCGAGGTAAACACAAGCAGAGAACGAATTTTGCACGGGAGAGCTGGGCGGGCGTATGGGTGCGTTTACTAATACAATACGGCACGCTTCATATTGCTCGGTGACAAGATTAGAGGTTTGTAATATTTCGTTTAATTATAATAAATAAGCATTTCATGGTAACAAACTATAATATTTTATATGTTGGCACTAACCTCCTGTAGGTTTGCTACTGTAGCGTGCAGTATTGTCTAGTGAACGCAGTCCTGAACATGACTCGTACCTCAAATTTTGGCTCGCAATTCAAAGCAAAAAATCGACCGAGTGACGGCTCGTGTCTCAAAAAACTCGTATGTTGGGGCACTCGTAAGTCAAGATTCCACTGTATAAATAAATAAATAAATATATATATATATATATATATATATATATATATATATATATATATATATATATATATATATACATATATATATATATATATATATATATATATATATATATATATATATATATATATATATATATATATATAAATATATATATATATATATATATATATATATATATATATATATATATATATATATATATATATATATGTATATATATTTTTTATTATTGCTTGATATACTATAATTTCATAACTTCCTTTCCAGTTGCTGAGCCACAGAGAAGTCATTTGTGTGATCTGATCCACAGGACGCTTGTCTGCAAACCTCTCCGGGTGCTGCAGTCCCTCAGGTAAGTTATGTTGTATTAGGAGCAGTGTAAACTGGGTCAAGGGTGTTTTTTGAGTGCTGTTACGGGTTTTCTGAACAAGTTGTGTTGGTGTGTTTGGTCATGATTTGTGATGAAGTGGCTATATGTCTCATCTTCTAATGTCTCTACTAGTTTACTTTTAATTTAATTTCCTTTGTTATATTGTGTTAGGTTGACTGGTTGTGTTTTTGTAGTTATGTGTATGTGTTTTGTAGTGTTGGTGTATGTGTGTTCTGTAGTGTTGGTGCGTGTGTGTTCTGTAGTGTTGGTGTATGTGTGTTCTATAGTGTTGGTGTGTGTGTGTGTGTTCTGTAGTGTTGGTGTATGTGTGTTCTGTAGTGTTGGTGTGTGTGTGTTCTGTGTTCTGTAGTGTTGGTGTGTGTATGTTCTGTAGTGTTGGTGTATGTGTGTTCTGTAGTGTTGGTGTATGTGTGTTCTGTAGTGTTGGTGTATGTGTGTTCTGTAGTGTTGGTGTGTGTAAGTTCTGTAGTGTTGGTGTATGTGTGTTCTCTAGTGTTGGTGTATGTGTGTTCTGTAGTGTTGGTATGTGTGTGTTCTGTAGTGTTGGTGTGTGTGTTCTGTTGTGCTGGTGTGTGTGTGTGTGTGTGTTCTGTAGTGTTGGTGGATGTGTGTTTTGTAGTGTTGGTGTATGTGTGTTCTGTAGTGTTGGTGTGTGTGTGTTCTGTAGTGTTGGTGTGTGTGTGTTCTGTAGTGTTGGTGTATGTGTGTTCTCTAGTGTTGGTGTATGTGTGTTCTGTAGTGTTGGTGTGTGTGTTCTGTAGTGTTGGTGTGTGTGTGTTCTGTAGTGTTGGTGTGTGTATGTTCTGTAGTGTTGGTGTTGTTACCCGGTGTGGTAACGAGTGTTATGTGAGATAGTATGGCCCGAGCGGTTTAGCCAAATACGTGTACTTTATACAGTTTTATTTACAGTATAAGATAATCAGTACACTGGTACATAGAATAAATCTCACTGCTTGTATTTGTATTTTAAGCAAGCAGGGTTATGCACATAGATTAAAGTATATCACAAGAGTCACTGTGGCACTATATCTCCACACTTGGGTATAAGGTGAGATTTGTGCAATATATATAACTTCAGCGACAGTTTGTAGGGCACTCGTAATAACACAGAAATGTCAGTAATAACGGTCAGTCCGGACCTCGGATGTACGGTGAGAGTAGAGCACTCCGAGGTTCGTGACTTGTAGGTGTAGCTGCGCGGGTAGGTCTGCAGAGACCGGCCAAGCTCGGGGATGAGGTATCTTCGCCGACACCCCTCAAAAGCTGATGTCAACCGCTTTTCTTTAGGCGACAGCATAGCGCCTCACATCACAAAAACACCTTCTAGACGCTGCGGTCAGCAGCATGTCTCTGACCGGATGACGGCCAGACACCAGGAGGCTGCTTCCGAACGTTCGCCGTCACAAGACATTCGAGAACCTACTACATATATACCTCAACAATTATAATAATATTAATTGCATAATACATGAGATATATAGGAATAAAAATATAAGTAATACTACCTGCCTAACATGGGTACATCGTGTGTGTTCTGTAGTGTTGATGTATGTGTGTTCTGTAGTGTTGGTGTGTGTGTGTTCTGTAGTGTTGGTGTGTGTGTGTGTTCTGTAGTGTTGGTGTGTGTGTGTTCTGTAGTGTTGGTGTGTGTGTGTTCTGTAGTGTTGGTGTGTGTGTGTTCTGTAGTGTTGGTGTGTGTATGTTCTGTAGTGTTGGTGTGTGTGTTCTGTAGTGTTGGTGTATGTGTGTTCTTTAGTGTTGGTGTGTGTATGTTCTGTAGTGTTGGTGTGTGTGTTCTATAGTGTTGGTGTATGTGTGTTCTGTAGTGTTGGTGTGTGTGTGTGTTCTATAGTGTTGGTGTATGTGTGTTCTGTAGTGTTGGTGTGTGTGTGTTCTGTAGTGTTGGTGTGTGTATGTTCTGTAGTGTTGGTGTGTGTGTTCTGTAGTGTTGGTGTATGTGTGTTTTGTAGTTTTGGTGTGTGTGTGTTCTATAGTGTTGGTGTATGTGTGTTCTGTAGTGTTGGTGTGTGTGTGTTCTGTAGTGTTGGTGTGTGTATGTTCTGTAGTGTTGGTGCGTGTGTTCTATAGTGTTGGTGTATGTGTGTTCTGTAGTGTTGGTGTGTGTGTGTTCTGTAGCGTTGATGTGTGTGTGTTCTGTAGTGTTGGTTTGTGTGTGTTCTGTAGTGTTGGTGTGTGTGTGTTCTGTAGCGTTGGTGTATGTGTGTTCTGTAGTGTTGGTGTGTGTGTGTTCTGTAGTGTTGGTGTGTGTGTGTTCTGTAGTGTTGGTGTATGTGTGTTCTGTAGTGTTGGTGTGTGTGTTCTGTAGTGTTGGTGTGTGTGTGTGTTCTGTAGTGTTGGTGTGTGTGTGTTCTGTAGTGTTGGTGTATGTGTGTTCTGTAGTGTTGGTGAGTGTGTGTTCTGTAGTGTTGGTGTGTGTGTGTTCTGTAGTGTTGGTGTGTGTGTGTTCTGTAGTGTTGGTGTATGTGCGTTCTGTAGTGTTGGTGTGTGTGTGTTCTGTAGTGTTGGTGTGTGTGTGTGTGTGTTCTGTAGTGTTGGTGTGTGTGTGTTCTGTAGTGTTGGTGTGTGTGTTCTGTAGTGTTGGTGTATGTGTGTTCTGTAGTGTTGGTGTGTGTGTGTTCTGTAGTGTTGGTGTATGTGTGTTCTGTAGTGTTGGTGTATGTGTGTTCTGTAGTGTTGGTGTATGTGTGTTCTGTAGTGTTGGTGTATGTGTGTTCTGTAGTGTTGGTGTGTGTGTTCTGTGTTCTGTAGTGTTGGTGTGTGTATGTTCTGTAGTGTTGGTGTGTGTGTTCTGTAGTGTTGATGTGTGTGTTCTGTAGTATTGGTGTATGTGTGTTCTGTAGTGTTGATGTATGTGTGTGTGTTCTGTAGTGTTGGTGTGTGTGTTCATTAGTGTTGGTGTGTGTGTTCTGTAGTGTTGGTGTGTGTGTGTTCTGTAGTGTTGGTGTGTGTGTGTTCTGTAGTGTTGGTGTGTGTGTTCTGTAGTTTTGGTGTGTGTGTTCTGTAGTGTTGGTGTGTGTGTGTGTGTTCTGTAGTGTTGGTGTGTGTGTGTTCTGTAGTGTTGGTGTATGTGTGTTCTGTAGTGTTGGTGTGTGTGTGTGTGTGCGTGTGTGTGTGTGTCCTGTAGTGTTGGTGTGTGTGTGTGTTCTGTAGTGTTGGTGTGTGTGTGTTCTGTAGTGTTGGTGTGTGTGTGTGTTCTGTAGTGTTGGTGTGTGTGTGTGTATGTGTGTGTGTGTGTTCTGTAGTGTTGGTGTATGTGTGTTCTGTAGTGTTGGTGTGTGTGTGTTCTGTAGTGTTGGTGTATGTATGTGTGTGTTCTGTAGTGTTGGTGTATGTGTGTTCTGTAGTGTTGGTGTGTGTGTGTGTTCTGTAGTGTTGGTGTGTGTGTGTTCTGTAATGTTGGTGTATGTGTGTGTTCTGTAGTGTTGGTGTGTGTGTGTTTTGTAGTGTTGGTGTGTGTGTGTTCTGTAGTGTTGGTGTGTGTGTGTTCTGTAGTGTTGGTGTGTTTGTGTGTTTTGTAGTGTTGGTGTGTGTGTGTGTTCTGTAGTGTTGGTGTATGTGTTCTGTAGTGTTGGTGTGTGTGTGTTCTGTAGTGTTGGTGTATGTGTGTGTTCTGTAGTGTTGGTGTATGTGTGTTCTGTACTGTTGGTGTGTGTGTGTTCTGTAGTGTTGGTGTGTGTGTGTGTTCTGTAATGTTGGTGTATGTGTGTGTTTTGTAGTGTTGGTGTGTGTGTGTGTGTGTTCTGTAGTGTTGGTGTATGTGTGTTCTGTAGTGTTGGTGTGTGTGTGTGTGTTCTGTAGTGTTGGTGTGTGTGTGTTCTGTAATGTTGGTGTATGTGTGTGTTCTGTAGTGTTGGTGTGTGTGTGTTTTGTAGTGTTGGTGTGTGTGTGTTCTGTAGTGTTGGTGTGTGTGTGTGTTCTGTAGTGTTGGTGTGTTTGTGTGTTCTGTAGTGTTGGTGTGTGTGTGTGTTCTGTAGTGTTGGTGTATGTGTTCTGTAGTGTTCGTGTGATGTTTCCAATTTAATCTCAAATAGGCCTACTGAATGTACCTTTTTTTTGTTATGTTTAGTCTGCCCTTAGATCCTGTATTCCCAAGGGGATACTGCATTATATAAATGTTTTTACTCACATCATTCATACTTTCATACTATATGTTTATATTAAGGTTTATATTAGAATTGTTTTTCCAAACTTTCAAATCCTATGCAGTCAACCCCTCCCACCAGACAGTTTTCTATGGAAAGAAATTAATATCATAATCTAATCACTATTAATAGTCATTAACTTGTCAAAATGCTCTCCATAGTCTAATATAATTAACCTACTTAGTTATCTTCCCACAAAACTTTGTTAAGGATGACGTAATATTGCATCATGTGAGGCGATCATGCCCCGGGGCCCGGGACGTGCTAAAAGTCACGTAGACAAAAATGTTCCCTTATATAGTAATCCAGAGATCAGGTTCAATAGATACCTAAATGTCAATTATTTAGCGTCAAAATTAATTTCCTATCAACTAATAACTATTTTACGTCTCAATAATCAATTAATAATAAGATCAAAGGAGGAATATCCTCGAAACCCCCCCTTCCCCCTTCTCATCTCCCGCCTTTTTCCCAGACAGCGTCATTCGTGGTTCACCCTTCATTGTGTTCGCAGGTGAGTGACATCGCTCTCGAAATCCCTCAATATTTGTGAAATTCAATGCCTCTCGCCATTATTATATAGTCCATAATCTTCCCCAATAGTCTGACAATACATGTAAACCCCTATTGAGATCTATTATAAGTGGATAATATCAATTTCCTTCTCTTAAAGAAGGACAACGTGGTTTCAAAACCGCATGGTCCCCTATTCCCTACAAATATTTCATGGTGTACAATTTATATTTTCACGGTAATTTCTATGTTATTGTGACTGTGTATTAACTTCTGAGTTAAGGAAGTGAATTATACTGACTCGTCGTTCTACATTGATTGTGTTCACAGGGAAAGAATGCCTCCACGACAGTTACAAAAATTTCTCATTTACTTTCTTTTGTTTTTGTAGTTAAATGAACGGCTAGAAAGCCACTGCCAAATTTCCAAGTTAAGCTTAGGAAACTATGTGTCACGTAAGACGGTCTGATAGACCCAGCCCATGTATTCAGGAATAGGAATCGCGTATTCCTACTTAGTGAGGAAGAGTTATACTATGTATGCATAAACAGAAACATTGAGATCACCTTACTTCGGAAATCCCCTGAGAAAAGGTTCTTTAACTGTTCTCAGGCCCAGTTACAAAATTATAACATTTTTAAGGTGATATTTTTCAGGAAGGGAGTCAAGGGTATAATGTATAATGTGTGAAGAGCTTGGTATCTCGAGGTGAGATATGTATTGCCAACTCTGTATTTATTTTCTTTTTGAGGAAGGTG